>PNEQ01092492.1:0-59406 GCA_003012365.1 Medauroidea extradentata
AGCTGTAGATGTGCAGAAATACTGTGAATGATAGGGAGTCTTATTTTAAGCTTAGCTGTACACGTGCAGGAATACTGTGAATGATGGGGAGTCTTATTTTAAGCTTAGCTGTACACGTGCAGGAATACTGTGAATGATAGGGAGTCTTATTTTAAGCTTAGCTGTACACGTGCAGAAATACTGTGAATGATAGGGAGTCAAATTTTAAGCTTAGCTGTAGATGTGCAGAAATACTGTGAATGATAGGGAGTCTTATTTTAAGCTTAGCTGTACACGTGCAGAAATACTGTGAATGATAGGGAGTCTTATTTTAAGCTTAGCTGTACACGTGCAGAAATACTGTGAATGATAGGGAGTCTTATTTTAAGCTTAGCTGTACACGCGCGAAATACTGTGAATGATAGGGCATCTTATTTTTAGCTTAGCTGTACACGCGCAGAAATACTGTGAATGATAAGGAGTCTTATTTTAAGCTTAGCTGTAGATGTGCAGAAATACTGTGAATGATAGGGAGTCTTATTTTAAGCTTAGCTGTACACGTGCAGGAATACTGTGAATGATGGGGAGTCTTATTTTAAGCTTAGCTGTACACGTGCAGGAATACTGTGAATGATAGGGAGTCTTATTTTTAGCTTAGCTGTACACGTGCAGAAATACTGTGAATGATAGGTAGTCTTATTTTAAGCTTAGCTGTACACGCGCAGAAATACTGTGAATGATAGGGAGTATTATTTTAAGCTTAGCTGTACACGCGCAGAAATACTGTGAATGATAGGGAGTCTTATTTTAAGCTTAGCTGTACACGCGCAGAAATACTGTGAATGATAGGGAGTCTTATTTTAAGCTTAGCTGTACACGTGCAGGAATACTGTGAATGATAGGGAGTCTTATTTTAAGCTTAGCTGTACACGTGCAGAAATACTGTGAATGATAGGGAGTCTAATTTTAAGCTTAGCTGTACACGTGCAGAAATATCGTGAATGATAGGGCGTATTATTTTAAGCTTAGCTGTACACGTGCAGGAATACTGTGAATGATAGGGAGTCTTATTTTAAGCTAAGCTGTACACGTGCAGAAATACCGTGAATGATAGGGAGTCTTTTTTTAAGCTTAGCTGTACATGTGCAGAAATACCGTGAATGATAGGGAGTCTTATTTTAAGCTTAGCTGTACATGTGCAGAAATACAGTGAATGATAGGGCGTCTTATTTTAAGCTTAGCTGTACACGTGCAGAAATACTGTGAATGATAAGGAGTCTTATTTTAAGCTTAGCTGTACACGTGCAGAAATACTGTGAATGATAGGGAGTCTTATTTTAAGCTTAGCTGTACACGTGCAGAAATACTGTGAATGATAGGGAGTCTTATTTTAAGCTTAGCTGTAGATGTGCAGAAATACTGTGAATGATAGGGCGTCTTATTTTAAGCTTAGCTGTACACGTGCAGAAATACTGTGAATGATAGGGAGTCTTATTTTAAGCTTAGCTGTAGATGTGCAGAAATACTGTGAATGATAGGGAGTCTTATTTTAAGCTTAGCTGTACACGTGCAGAAATACCGTGAATGATAGGGAGTCTTATTTTAAGCTTAGCTGTACATGTGCAGAAATACAGTGAATGATAGGGCGTCTTATTTTTAAAACATTTATCTATTAGTTGCTCTGGTTGCCATTTTCATGCTACTTTCTCCAAGGTAGCCCCTTCTGTGTTTTTAAACTGATCTCTTCGGGAAGAGTTTTTCGAATTATGTTATTTAGTTCACACAGAACATAGAACATTGTAACTTTAATTATATTTGTATTTTCTGTTGAAGTGGGTTTGTTTTTACTTTACAAAAAACCAAATATCTTGCGTTAACTGATACATCGGGTAAGTCATCGTACCCCACTATATTACAACAACACTTCGAGACTGTAATGACAAGTGAGTTGTAGTTATTATTGATGCGGACCGTAAATTTCAGAAGTTTGTGGACTTCATCACGCACACGTCTGATCACACATGATGTGTAATCTGGATTTAAATATTTACTTAAACGTTTAATTACAACCCCCTGAAAATGGCTAAATAATTCGGTATCAGGAACGTGGAAAAATCTCGATTATAGTTTTCCAGTTTTTTTCCTAACTCAGTCGAGACTGTTGCGGGGATGATTTCTTAATGAAATCCCTAGTATTGTCTTTCTATACATTCACTCGTACCATTCTTATAATATCGTGAAATTTGGTAGTGGACATGCACAATGTAAACTACATAAACTTACGCCCGAGATGCTATGTATGTCTTGTCTATCACACTCAGCGTTTTTTTAGATTGTTTTGTATTGTCTTAAATAGTTCAGTGTTCCAAACACCTTTACAGAGCCGCTTACCCCACGCTTCAAATGCGTTGCAGTGTGTTCGTAAACAGGTTTTTTCTACGAAAATATTCCACGTATGCACATTGTGCCAACATACGAAAAGAAAACACACCTCAGACATGGTCGGAACCTCATTGTTCAGACTCCACGCTCATTAAAAACACTATTTCTAAGCCCTCCAACATGGCTAGAATCGACCTTTTAGATTTTTTTTCAAAATGTACTAACCGGATGTATGTGAAACTCAGATTGCCGTTAAATTATAGCACGGTTCATTATTATTATCTACGCTAGCTTTGTACCGAAGGTAGTTCGTAGATGTCGGTAAGACTGCAATATACTTTATAAAATGCATTGTGCAGTTCACGATACTGATATTCAACAATTGAGTAGCTTACTTTCAAACACAGACATTACGAATATACAAATTTATAGGAAAGCGATACAGAAACTCATACGTTCGGATATGAATGAACTTTAAACATGGAAGTTTTATTATTGCAAATTATATTGTCAAATTATATTAATTAATGTGGCATATTACGTATGTGTTGCATTATTATTTTTAAATTACAAAATTATGGCTATTGCTAGTTCCGAAGGAACATCGTGGACATGTATGGCTTTACTAAACGTGTCAGGCACGTTCTTTTATTATCTGTATGTATTCCATTAGGAAGCTCTCTTATGAATTCACAAACAGTGGGGTGGACATCTTCGTACATTAACTTTTAAACTAAATATAACAACACAGACATGTGTAACTCATCAACCTTACACAGAAAATACGTTTAGCAAATTTTTGAATTTTGGTGGCCAAGTCTGGTTTCGGAAGTTTTTTATTTGTACGGTTAGCAGCCGGGTGTGTTTGAATTTATTTGCTCATTTCAATACAATTGTAAATTATAATAAAATAAAATTGAAATTCGCGTATATAAGTGAATACTACAGGAGCATTTTACAATTCACTAATTAAAACAAAAACGGGCTGTTCAGTTGCATAAACATTGGTAAATACATGATTATTTTGGTTTAAAAACAGCCAGTCACGCGGCCATCTTCCCGTGACCGCAGGACTCTCTCGCATTGCTGTGACGTCACTGTTCATATACACAGGCGGTATGTTGGACTAGCCCATCTGGTGGAAGGCGATTTGGTGAAATCGCAGTCAGGTAAGCCACCACTACTAGAAGGTTTAATTCATGGTTCCTGATTAAATTCCCATTTAAATATAAATTAAAATATAAAGTAGTAATTACCCCACGCAGAAATTAGTTTTATTACATTGTCGTAATTTACAGTCTGTCATATATTAAAATCTGTTTGTTTGTATGGCTTGTACGATATTTATGTACATACGTTACAATAATCTGAGTTTACAAGTGATTAATACTGAAGCTGAAAATTACTATATGGCGATGGTGTTACACTTTTTTCGATTGGTGGATTCAATATATTTAAATTTTCAAGTGGTGGGACAAATAAGTGTAATTTATCGATACATTTTAGGTTGCATAATTTGTATTGGAATTTATTTAGGCAAGCCCCTTAGAGCATATTTCTACGGCTACTCCAAAAAAGGAAGCAATGAAATAATTACTTATGGTAGTTAAGGAGCTTTACACTAGTAACGAATAGAGGTATAATATTCCTATTTGAAATGATTTTCTTGTGAAGATCGTAAAATAACTATGAAGTGATTGTGACATAATAACCAGGAATTTCGTTACAAAATTTAGTTTCCCTCTAGGCTACTACAAGTAGGTTTAATCAGTAATACATGTAAGTACCTCAAGCACTAAGCAAAGCTTTCATCTTCATTCTCTTCTTCAGAGATTACAGTGAGATATTATTAAACATGTGTTTCTAGTGTGTATTTTTGAAGTGTGCGTAAACTTTTAAACTCTTCACGCACAAAAGCCAGTAATTAAGAAAATGCAATAAAAGTTTAACGAAGTTGTGGGACGTGAGCGTATCGTTTTCGACACCCACAATTTTTCAATGGTAAATTATAACTGAATTATGCAGGAAAAAAACGTACATGTTGACAGCTATTTTAAAAAATATATCTGTATTAAAACAATATTTCTGCCTAAACAGAGATCGTTGAAAACCATATAAGTTTACGGCACAGTCTACTGTTTAACGTTCAGTATGTCGTTGAGCAGTATTAGCTCACTTTTATCACAATACTTGATAAAATATAGAGGAAACAATGTCACGTTAATTCTTATGAACTAAAACTTTGTTGCATTAATTATACGAAAGAATTTGTTTGTACATTTCACACGTTATAATGTAAGAAATCTGCTAGCTTAATCAGAAGTGGGTTTGATTCCCGGCGCGGCTAGGTGTAGGTAATATATGTTTTTTTTTGTATCGATCACAAAAATCGTCTTACGATTGTCTGAACATCTATGCGGGGTCACATAATATTACTAAAAGAGAGAAAGTTGTCGTAATTGAAGTGTTGTTCAGCCATGCCCTTGTGTCAAACATTCAATACAAAAAACAAAGAAAAACAGTAGAACGTTGTCTATACAGTGAATATGAGTGCGGTTCAAATAGGAGACAAGCATGAAAAAACAGTTTAGGATTTATTGTTACACCAAGTACTCAACTGGTAATAACACTATAATAATAACTTCAGAAAAAGTTCTCACTTCCCATTAAAATAACGTAAATTACGTTATTTGTGACATGAACTGTCCAGTATTGCTAAACATTTAAATTGTTATCTTCTTAATTTACAGTGCGTATTTAACAAAACCATTTTATTTATAGGGAGTAAATTCTGTCTGCAATTACGGCTAATTTTTAAATTAACATGGAAATATATCGAGTGCATAAACTATAAAATATTTTGTCACTTGTACCTACCTGCTCCGATTATAAGCAAAAATAACTCTCATGTGTTGTAATGTAATAAATTTAAACTTTAAATTTTAAAATTCAATTATAATTTAGGCATGTGTTATTTATTGATTAACCGTGTTTACAGGACATTTAAACATTGTGGTGAATAGAGAGAGAGAGAGAGAGAGAGAGAGAGAGAGAGAGAGAGAGAGAGAGAGAGAGAGAGGAATATCTCGTTTAAGTTTCTCTGATTGAGAATTATCTGGATTAAGGTTCACTGAAAGATTGATTTAGTCATATTCAATTATAATTTCTAGTTTCATGCTCAATGAGAAAATGGATTTTGCTGAGATAACTGGGTATTCGTAGGCTGTTAATGAGTTGTTGAAACTTCGAAACCGTTTAATACGAATAAAGACTTCCGTAAACACATTCGCTTTTATATCAGAGTTCTTGCAAGTTGCATGTATTGTTCGCTTTTTACCATTTTAAATCATTTAAACAAGCAAGGTAGACTGTAATGGAAAGCTGTAAAATAGCTTAAGTTATCATACCATTTCTTTAAACTCAGTCTGTAGGAAACGCTAGCAGGTGTTTGAAGGCGTTTTACGAATTATTTTATCTTACAATTTGTTTTCAAATTCTGAGATTATAAGTGTAACATTTATGGTCATAGCGTGCATTTTATCTACGTTGACATACAATAATAAAATAATTGCAGTTGAACTTTTAACATACACTTACTTAGTCTACAATCAGTTCAGAAAATTAAGAATATATAAAAAATTTGTTTTACTGACGGTGACCTAAATATACGTTGAAAGTTAAAATGTTTGGCTTTAGCTGTAGCGCAATATAAACATAATCCATCTCTAACCGTACATTGTACACGCATCTTCTCAGAATAATAATTTAACAATACAAGATAATATAATCCAATATGCCGACCGATTCCCTACAATAGGGGGTATCTTCCACTTTTACTGGTTTTGAAACGGGAGCTGATTTCAAACAATTTTAAGGCCATACTTTCTGTACATTGCTTACATTACGTAGCGTAATTTCTTCAAGACAAACAAATGATATGTCTTTTTGCTAATCATTTGTTAACGAATATAGTATTGAGCAAGTGAGAGATTTTGGTCAGCGCTCAACACCGAGGTCTTTAGTGCTAGTGATGGATGGCATGAGGTGAGTATGGAGCAGCACCGGAGTGAGACGGTGGGGGAACGGGAGATCCCCGAGAAAATCCCCGGCCAACGGCATCGTTCGGCACGATTCTCACGTGCTAAAATCAGGGGACTGACCCCCCCCCCCGGGTATCGAACCCAGATTGCCTTGGTAGGAGACGAATGGTCTGACCATTCAGCCACCGCGGCCCGAAGACAGTGCCTTACTTTGATAATTATCGTAGTATGAAACATTTAGTTTCAAAATACAAATATTAAATATGTATCATTCACTTCCACAGGACAAATTTCTTTCTGTTTTTGTATTTCTGCTAAGAGTAGCTACCGAAAAAAGTTAAACAGGCATATTGAATAACGTACTGAATATATAATATTTCAAGGAATTCCACGTATGTCTGTATGTATTCAACATAACTGTGTTGTAAGCAATAAGGAAATACATCAATTACACTATCACTATAATAATTCCAAATTGTACACAGTAATATCTTTAATTTAAATAAATAACTGCAAAATTCTTATTACAGCTTCAAGTATGTATGATATAAAATTAATGTTTGTTTATTCGTATTCTATGCGATCGTATACCATCCATAATATTGCGATGAATCTTTGGTGAGTTGTGCGCGCGATGTTTTCTCCCCACAAATGTGTGGATAAACGAGGTTCCCAAAAAATTCAGTTAGACAATTTTCTATGTTTAAATAATTATAGAACGACTAATAATAACACAATTCTTCACTCAAATAAATTTAATACTAAAACACAGCTATATTTGAACGAGAATGATACTGAATTTCATGTTACAAAAACTGCTAAAATAGCACTATATTTCATCTTGAAATCCAAATTTTTTCATAGGAGAGCCCCGGACCTCCCCCCCCCCCCAAACGTCAGGTAGTTCGTATACCCATATGATATTCCTATAGGTCAACCCTCCTTAAATTCACAAATCAATGCTACGCCACTGACTCCCATCACTACATTTCATCATTGCATCGTTCTAGGATGCTATCGTAGCATATATATTTAATATCCGTGCCGTGTTCATTTTACTATTATAATCTTCAAATATCATATATATCGAAAACTCTGAACAGATACTGTTCATTGTATCTACCACATAAGGCATTTAAACAACACATACAGTCCAAAAACAACAACACTGAAGAAGGAAAATTAATATTACCACGTGAAACACTTCACTACCTGACCTACAGAAACTGAAAAGATTTAATACCGGTCATATGGTACCACCATATTAGTTTACTGAAATTCAAATTATAACAGAATGGCACCCAGCAGTACATGTAAATACGACTACAATGAACAGTTAACTATAAACTGCTCAGTGTTACTTACCATGGCTTGAAACTTTAAAACACTCTCACACTTACAATAATTAAAATTTGTAGTAGTGTCACTCGGCAGAAAAGCTTGAGATTTTGTTTATTTAATTTTCCATGAGAAAATTCACATACATTGAATTTTCTTTAAACTAAATCTTATCTAAAAAACCAGTTAAATTATTAACTTTCAATAACGATATTTTACTGGTACTAGTGTATGTTGATAAACAGAATTTAGTGAAAGTCGTTAGTAGTTTCCAGTGTTCGTATTAAGCATCTTGAATGTTTAAAATTACGAATAATTTTAGGTCGCATTGTTTTGTTATACATACCATGCTGTATTTATGAATGAATTTAAATAAGAGTCTACTAACTGTTAAGTATGGCAACGCCGGGCGAGCACCTGGCACACCTGGTCGTAGCGAGTTCAGTACATGGAGGTGGGGGAGTTGCTGTCTACCGCCTTATGCACGCTGTTGACACGAGTATTGCGGGTTGTATAAGCATCAGTTGGGACTTGTTGAGCACGTAAAACCCAGTTTAGAAAAACTTACCCAAATTATGTATTTTGAGTTACAGCTAAAATTTTGAAGCTCCACTTGAATAATGAGACTTACATGCATAGAATAACACAAATTTCGATAACTAGCGACATAAATGGTTATCTTCAAAAGACAACGAATTATCATGATTTTTTTTCTGTTGAAGAACATTAAGAAAATTATATTTTAAAAAATAGAAGGTACTTCATTCAGTTCCTCAGTAACAACTTGCGTACTACGCTAAATTACAACTGTATAAGTTGGTTAGTTTAAAATTTCAGTAACTTTTCAAATGAGGAAAAACACTATTTAACAATACGTAGTTGAATAACCACCTCTCCGATACGTTTAGTATTTGCAACGAAAGTCTTCTTTAAACTGCGTCGAAATAATTAAAAATCATTTACAAAAATTTTCGTGTATAGCAGCTTTAAGCAACTGATAGCAATATGCACGATACAGCTACATTAATACGCCGTAGTGTCGTACTTTTTAGTACTGACGCAACACAACGGAACTTAAGGTGCACTAGACATTCACTATACTGTGTGTTGTTTACCTGTCAGGACACGTAACTTTATTTAACATAATTACAGGCACTTTGTGTTCGTGATAAGGATACAATTGCAATGCCAAATTTTCAGCATTAACAAGCAGATTGTTGTTCAGGAATACACTACACGAACGTTTGTTATTTACTTTCAAGTACGATTGATATTCGTTACATTATTTTACTGGTTATGTCATTTGGTTTATTAAAATTTCTATACAGAATAATGTGAATGAACAATCATGGTACAACGTTCTAACATGGTCATGAGGTTTATTGTTACATGGGCTTAACTACATCAGATATCGCTGGAATGTAGCTTATAACTTACGAACAACGCATTATGTTTTGCGAATACAGAAAATTTATTCCCCAGCATAGTTTTCAGTGTCATGAGTTTTATGTGTTGCGTCTTGTCTACATATCAGGGTACGCAATTTTTATTAATAATATTCACACGAGTATCTTAAAATGGTTCAACCTAGAGTATTACATCACGACTTTGAAAAAAAAAATCCACGTTGGTGTACTGAGTCATAAATTATCTTCACACATCATAACGACTTGTCGTTTAAAATTTTCGCGCCAACAGACGTTGGCAACACAATTATACCCAATGAAGAGGGATGATATTTGCGATTACGTTTTCAGGGGTGTAACATATCGGTCATGGAAAACAAATCGAATGAAATAGTTTCGTACCTCCTTGCAATTAATTCAATTTTAATAGAAATACTTAATAAACAAAATTTTGGCTATTCATAGATCCGTTAATAATAGCTTTAAATTTTGTCAATATATTTTGAACTTATTTTTTTTTAAGGAGTCGCCTGCTGGAGTTTGCAAGATACTTTATATAGGCCTTACACGTTGTGTAAACACGTTTGTAAGTATAAAGCTATCTGAAATTAACTAGTACAAACTACTAAAATAGACGTTTTGGGATATGCCTTACGTATTTAAGGGCATGAGCCCGAGTTTCTTCGCATTTAAAGTCAATTATTTTTTAAAACATAAATGAGAGCTGATATCGTAAAAACGCTTCGTAACTTTGTTATGACGTATTTAAACTGCATACTCTAATTTTGTCGAGTCAGAAGACTGCAAAATAGTTGCCAATTAGTTAATTAACGAAATTTCCTTTTAATTGATAAATTTAGCTGTACTCATCATACCGTTTGTCTCGAAAAATTACATTGCATAGTAAAACAAATTTGCAACAAAGTTACGAAGCAATTTTACGATATCGACTCTCTTATGGACTTTAAAAAATAATTCTCTGGAAAACCGAGAGACTCGGGCCCAAGCCCTTAAGATGTTCTGGTTCATAATTAACAGTATTAGGTTAATAACTTACGATATAAAATGATCTCATTTATAATACATACGTGACGTCGCAATGGATGGCATTTAAGGAAGGAATAAGAGGGAAATAATTATACGCGCGTGTCCGTTATTTAATATCATGTTAATACGCGCGCAGTATTTAAAGCTATAGGAAAAGTATTTTCTGGTAATGAGTCTCAAATTGCGCGCAGCTGTGCTCAAAATGTAACCTGCGGTAGTGAGGCGGTGTGCATGAGGGCTGGCAATTAAAATAAATAATCCTAGAAGTCGTAAACGTTTTTGTTACGTGGCACTCTTATATATTTTGTCATTCTTTAGTGGTCATACTGCAACATTATAAATACTGTATCAGCTTGTGCATGTCTGCCACACCAGCTATTACAATAGCTCGTGCAGCAGCCATAACGGCATTTGTTTCGTGGTGTCACCACTTACATACCAGCTTTTGTACTTGCTCAGTATATCAAATTAAATTACATCGAAATAGTTTTGAAAAATTAATATTGCATATAATTTTACCTCATTTTATTCGGTTACTCAGGTTATTTTAACAATGTGAGTAATTTCAATTCCTCTAAACAATATACCGTATCTGTTTCATATTATTTCTTCAAATTTTATGAGAATGCAGTTAAGTAACTATTTTTTTTATTTTGTAATATAATTCGCAAAGTTTAATTACGAAGCAAACACATTTCTTAAGGTCTTATGTCACGACTTTTAAACATATTTTCTTATACAGATTAAGCATAGCACTAACTCACGGTAGTTGGATATAACCCAAATATGACCGTTGAAACTGTCTGAACACAGGAGCATAAATTAAAGTGTGTATAGTTTACAGAGTCGAGTTAATCTGATCTATCACAAACACAATTTTAAATGCACAAATATTTAACAACTGGCGAGAAAGTACTACCGTGTTTAATATCGCCAGTAATACGCTATTAGTAAGCCAGTTACATCTTCGCTGCAATAGTTTCACTGTACAAAGAACATTATTAAAATTACTTTCATGAGGAGGTGAAACATCTGAAGAGTAAAATTTTGGTTTTGCTTCTTGAATAATTTAATTCGCACGTACTTACTCACCAGTCATTACATGTTAATAAAGGTTCCAGGTATATTGTGTGTGATGTAATACACAGCGTGAAGTTGGAATTACATGAGTAAGTTGATTCAACACGCTGTTATGTGTACTTTCGTTTTCAGAAAGTGTCGACATTTAACACGCAGTATTACTATAACCGTCATATTTTGGTCACATTCAGCAATCGTCATGTGTTGCTTCGTTAATCGCGTTTAAGAAAGAAAAATTAGAAATATTGCAATATGGTCTTATATGACTGAAAATCAGGAAAATATCTCTAATATTTGAACATTCATTTTAGTAGGTTGGAAATAATGTAAGTCAAAACTAAACTTAAAATTAAGGCGACAAATATAAGGAAATATTACTACTAACCTATGCGAGAGAAAACTACTGGTTCGTTAGTAGTGCGACAACGATATATAAGAATGATAAGTTTTGCGCTTCTGTTGTGTGTGTTTCTTACTAGTACGCGGAACCGCGGTGGATAAATGTCAGACCATTCGCCACCCATCAAAGCGATCCGGGTTCGATTCCCAGCGGGTTCGGTCCCCGGATTTTCGCATGTATAAATCGAGCCGGATGCTGCTGTTGGTTTTTCTCGGGAATCTCCCGTTCCCACGCCCTCTCATTCCGGCGCTGCTCCATACTCACCTCATTACACCCCTCACCAGCGCTGAAGACTTCGATGTTAAGTGTTGACCAAAATATCTCACTCACTCTCTCACTCTTGCTAGTACGCACATGTGACCTGTATACTTAAACGGGAAATATATCGTCCATGAAGTTACATATGTACCATCAAGTACAAGGCTAAGAGACAGGTGGTATTTTATCACAAAGTTCAGAACTGCAAAGTTAAAGGTGTTCGCAAGTTACATTCTTCATCGACTCTAAGTTCGTTATAATGTTACCAATCCGCAGTTTATATTAATATTTAGCAACTAGGCCCAACCTTTATTTAGGTTGCTCTTCCAGTTTTAATATGCATAATTAATCTTATTGTTATTCCAATAAAATTATATTGCAGATACAGCACTGTTGAATACTAAAGAAAGTAAATTTAGAACTGGGAATTTAAGTGTGTTTTAATTAAATATGTATATGCCCTGTAAACTATAAACAGCTTAAACATCATACACTAGTATATTTATAAATTCTGGATATGTCGAAATAAAACTACTGGCCTATTGGGTTAATTATACACGTACACCTGAATACTATTTTCCACGCGTCGAGTTTGTGACACTAATATGTCGTGTTGATTGTGTTATTGTTACTTAAATTCTTCCTCCAAGAAAATGAAACTAGACAAGAAATAGTTAAAAGTTGCTAGTAGATAAATGTTACGTGTAGTCGAATTTTAAGTTGAAAACTTTACGTAAGGCAGTTAGACGTCTCACAATTTTGTCGTTTTCAAAAGTTACCAGTTGACTCTGTCCAGGCATCATACATGTTGCACAGCACGTTCACTTATGGCAGGTACTGTACACACTACAGTTCTGCCCCTCTTGAGACTCAGTGACCATGCTGTCAGTTTATTTCATGCTGCCAGTATTAGGTGAGTGGACGTCACGAGATGTCGACGAGTATGTAATACTGGTTTATTCTAGTTTACACTCTGGGCTCTTGTTTTGTGCGAAACTGTTATTTTATCATTCTTGTATATCGACTTGTCCAACTAAGGACATCGTAACTGACATTTCTATAATTTTATAACTATTCAACATACGCGCCAACAGTTTTATTCATCTGTGTTATAATTTTTCGAGTGTAATTTTAATAGGTGTAGTAAGCTACCAACATAGCAAATTATCGAAAATATTAGACATTTATGTGGTTTTTGGGATTTATTTTTAAACATTGAACAGCTCTCATCAACAAATTTGTTTCTGCAGGCACGATGTTCTTATTTGTACAGGTCGATATTTCTTAAAATATTACCTATATTTTATATCATAATTGTGTGCGTTCAATTTTACGATGTCTTTGTTCGAAACTAAAATATATGTAGAATGCCAAAATACGGTTTAATAATTATTAAATGCAGGTGCAACATTATTATTGTTGTAGTAGTATCAGTAATATAGTATCTTGTATTCTACGTGTAGTCATGCAATCGGTCTTCGGTTAAAAGTAATTTGTCCTTAGCCCCTAAATATTCTTGTTGGCGTATGTCTCAATTAAATTTGTAGATACGATGAATACGTTTACCAGTTTTTACCTAATGATGAAGTATTTTAATATTACTAAAGAGCGCAGAATTTCGCGGCCGTTGTCTGCATATTCTTGGATTCTAGATGTGAGTTGATCTTCTGACTACCTAATGATGGTAGCTGCAAGACTGTCATATGACGCGGCTTACACCCAGAAGATAATGCAAATATTTTAATAGTAATTTAGTTAAACGTATAGTATTGTATAATCTTTTGGCGTCCGGCGTGCGGCTTGGCACTAATTCATTACTATACTCGAGTCACGTGCCGTAGATAAGGTGGTTTGTAATTTCATTCATCAGTACCAAAAGCTATTGATCGCAGCTCAATTGGAGGAGGAAATACGTGTTGTTATAACACACATTTGTCTTTGCATGTGTGTGTGATTTTTAAATAGTTTTAGTTAGATCACCAAACTTCCTAAAACTCTGAGTAAATAGCCACGCCGTATATAATTGACAACCTGCTTTTATTCAGTTTAACACTACCGCTTGATCTCAAAACAAAAGTATTTAAAATTATTTGGCAACTAGCCGGTACACGCGACTTCGTTCTCAGGGTTTTAAATTGAATACGATGTGCCTGAAGAAAGTTTTGAAAAATTATATGTCGTGCAAAATTATGTTAAAGGTTATTAATGACAGACTTAGAAATATTCTGAAAGTAAATATTGTTTTAGTAAATATTTGTGTACCCCGTTCTGGTCCCGTAGGCCTACCCCGTTTTGCCCCCTTCCCTCCAAAAGTATAATTTTTTGTCAGATACCTGTGCGGGCGCACACATACATTCTATTTCATTAAATTTTTTGATACTACGTTCTACCTTACTACACTGTTCTCCCCCCCCCCCCCTTGTTCTACCGAACTACCAATAAATTAGGTTCTTGATGGATGGTATACGAACGCATAATCATAAAAAATTACGAACTTCTACATAAACTTTCAACTCCTATTTATCAACCTTAAGTGTGAATTTTCTGAAATTATTTTAGTTCTCACCTACATTGGAATCCTGTGCTAAATTTAATGCTTCTAGACCTATCACTTTAAGCTGTGCATTTTTCTGTCAGTCATTTTTAAGAGTTTTATGAAGTATATGTGTCGTAATTCAAGAACTTGTGAAACATTTTTTGATAAATTGGGTTTTCATTTAGATATTAAAACTGTGTGTCAGTTAATCCTGTATGATTTTACTAGAGACGATACTCTTTGTTTTAAAAAAGGTGGTCTTTAAGAAAATCATCACATTCATTCAGACCCAACGAAATTTGGTATCCTGTAAGTGTACGCTACAATTGACAATAGCTTTTATTTACAGCCTGTTGTTAATACAAAAACATGATGGTAGATACGTGATATGGTCAAACCGTACTTCCCTAGAAGAAAATGAAATATTTATTTCTGAAATCCGATAAGAAAAAGAATAAACGTGAAACATTGCATGTCAGTTAGCCTAAGTGGCTTGTGAATATACGTGGCACAGCACTATCTAAATCTGCCAGCACCACCCTTAGAGCTCCACCGACGTTGTGCCTCACACACATATAACCTCAGCCAATTTAGTAGGCAGTAATTTTAGAGGTTGGCAGCCACAATTTAAGTAGTTAATAAAAGTAAAACTACATTCAATTTCGGTATGAATTTCAAGCATTACTTAAAAAAATAAATAAATAAAATGTTATACGTAGAATTTTTAAAGAAACACCGGCAACTATTTTTAACGGTTTGTTTCTACTGTCGTGTTGGAGATTGGCGCTACCATCCTGCAAAGGCAATCTTGTCCGTCCCCGGGTTTTCGTATGTGGGAATCGTGCCGGACGATGCCGCGGGTCGGCGAGCTTTCTCTGTGATTACCCGTTTCTCCCGCCATTCCTATTTCCGGCGCCTCTCCAGATTATGATAACATTTAATTTTATTCTCCGTGGAATGCAGATATCTACGAGCGTCCAGTTGTAAGTCTCCATCCAGATTGCTATTACCTTAGTCCTCGCGTACACGTATCCTACGATATTTACTAATTTACGGACTTGTTAAATATTAATTACAAGACACTTAATGCCTTTAGTATTAAAAATGTAAAACAATGTGAATGTTATTTTTCTCACGTATATTAAAAAAACCTATTGTTTGACAGAGTTATCTAAGAAAGTGACTAATTGAGATGTGACCAATACTAACAATTTTTCGCTATTTGAACTGCTTGGGTGTAAGTTATGTAGACTACCTTCCTTCATCTGTCAGGTCAAAGTGTGCGTGTGTGGAGACATGAGATCGCAGGTTGAAGGCAGAGAGCTGGTTCAGGCTCGCCACGACGTAGTGAAGTCATGCTATCTGTAGTTGAGAACAAGGCGGATAGCTCTGTGCCTGTCATCCGGTGTATTCATTGTTCTGCTGCGTGTGTCGACACAAACAACGAGCACGACCTGCTACCTGCTGCAACTCATCGACCAGGTAGAGCTATCTGCTCCACGACAATCTCGATCACTCCAATATAAACGACCTTCGTGTCGCGACAATACACAGTGTAGCCCAGCAACAGGACAATCTACAAGGAAGATAACCGTGGGAAGATGAAACGTGGTAAAACACTCACTTCATGCGTGTGAGCCGATATTCAGTTACCTGGTCATTGAGTTCCCATTTCGCTTTTCCAAGTTTGGCCAAAATCAGTCCAGGTGGAATGCTAGGATGGTTGCATAGTAAGATATTTGCCGATATCTTCGTCTCTCGCCTCCTTACATGTAGCACGACTGTGAAAATGCTCTGCAGCACGTCCTTACATCTAGTACGGCTGTGAAGATGCTCTACCGCACGTCTTCACATCTAGCACAGCTGTGAAGATGCTCTGCAGCATGTCCTTACATTTAGAACGGCCGTGAAGATGCTCTACCACACGTTAAATCTTCACGTTGTTAGAATTAAACAAGAAATTACCAGCATAAGAATTGAAACGACTTTCCTCAGAATTGGGGGAAATTTACCCAGTAAGAGATAAGGGTTCGAACAAATGTTTCGTCAACATAACAGCTTGATTAGTATATTTTGTTCCGAAATTACCTCAATTACGTCTAAAATTCAAACAAACAAGTAAACAACATAGTTCAAATCAGTCAATTATAACCATAAAGGTGACATAACATGTTCACTTATGCAATGCTCTCTTCGAAAATGCCAGGTCCATGTAAAATTATTCTTTCAAATTCAAAGCTTGCATGGTTAACTCTATAAGTATTATGTTTTGTTAAAATAGGTCTAAGAACTCTTAAAATAACACATTGAAATATGCACTCAGATCGCACTACTTTTCGAAAGGCTTACTTACAATAACATACTATGCTAACATCAAAGTAGTTTTGATTGACTTTCAAAGAAATTTTTGTTGTTATTGGTGGCGTAGAGACCAACATACGGCATAAAATAGTTTGTATTAATATTGTTCCCTCTTCCAAAATAGTTAGAATGGCTGCTCGTTAATAAAACATAATAGAAAAATCAATTAAAAAATAAAAATTTGGCCTGTGAATGGTCAAAACACGAAATGTGTAGTTTGGTAAATATAACTGAAACAATATTATTCATGTCGTGTTATCTCACCAAATGGCTGTCCTAATGCAGTTTATTTTCGATTCGTGGCGGTGTTGACCCATATTTTCTCATGTGTGAATATTACCGGGTGATGTCGTTTAGCTGGTTTTCTCGGGGATCTCCCGTTTCCGCCTACCCTACATTCTAGCACGACTTCATACTAACCTCATGACATCTCTTACCAGCGCTGAAAACTTCGCTATTATGTGATGTTCGAAATATCTTAACTAATTCAGTGAAATTATTAGGTGATGAAGTATAGTAAATTAGGTTTGACTCGTAAAGAATGGCTCTCGGTATTTAGAGCACTATTAACATTTTTAAGGTAGCTGCCATTACATATTGTGATTAAAATTTCATGAAAACACATACAGGTAACCTTTTTAATACGGTCCATTCCAAAGATAAAAACGTTGAGCCTCCTAGTCTACAACAGAACAAACGTAAGTAGGTCTCACGAAGCGAAAGAACAGTCGGCAAACAGTATTTTTACTGGCGGCTATGCTGGTTAACTCCTGGACGCACATAGTTGAGAGTGGGTATGCCACACTGTCCAGATATTGCATGGCATCAATATAACAGCACATTTGTCGGCAATGTATTCGTACATAGCTCACTGTTTGGGCAGCCGGCTGAGGCTGGAGTATGTTAGTAGACATTGCCACTACAAACCCAGCAGTGCTGCCGTCTGAATTACAGCTATTGGTCAACTGATATAGGTATTGCATTCACGTGTCTGAATACCACTGATTGGCCGTTTGTATTGTCTACGTAAAGAAAACCCGTTTTAAGCGAAACGAGTTTTGAGCAGGCTGTGTTTCATACTGAATAAGCTGGGAAGGGAGGGGGGATGGAGTCACAAAGTGGTTGTGAACTGAATGTAACATACAACCACAATAATAATTACAACCTAATTATAATACGTGTGTTACTTGATGCGTGATGTGATATAAAGTTAAATTGAGTTGATATTTCACGGAAGACGAACAAGTGAAAGAAACTGCAGCATTCTGGGCGGAGAGCAAGGATGGCCGAATTATTTAGATGAGAAGCCACGAAAAAAAAAAGACGAAATTTTTGAATACCCGTTCTGTCTCCATGACCCCGTACGCTCCTCCCGCTGTATATGAAATGCACTTTATTTATTTATTTAGTGTAACGTATAACAATTTTAGGACATGTTGAAAAATAAAATTTATTCGCAAAATTTTTTGGTATATGATTTTGCCCCTTTGCCCCATTTTATCTTATCTTCCAAAACATATGTGTTTTTGTCAAAAACTTCTCGAAAGCACGCTCAGCTCACCAAATTTAATGGCAATCGAATGGATTGTATGAAGACGCATGTATTACAAACATAAATTTTTATATATAAAGAAGAAGATAAATGGTAATGTTTACATAATTCGATTTACATTTTATTAAGTAAAACACTTGTTTTAACAGCAATTGTGGTTGCATAGCTAGTACGAACAACTTATTGTTATAAGGTGGTGTACTACTCGATATTCTCAACGCCATTATTCGTTGAAGGAACCGGATGGAAAATTGTTAGGTACTTGCAGCAAATACTATTAGAATTGAAATAACTCTTCCAGTTTAAAATTCGACTGCTTCACCCTTGTGAGACCTGACGTGGGGAAAATATAAACCATCTACATCAACAAAATGTTGTTAAGTGTAATACATTTTAACCAAATATGGTATGCCTATGCACTTAAATTTAGTATGTAAATGTAGTGTATTAATTATTAATTCCAACTGAGACAGCTAAAATAATTCACCACGTCCCTTAAACAAGTACTTCAGCAAGTGGAGTCCTTAATTACAACCTTACGCATAATACATTATTTTATGTTTTCTTCGTATTTATTAATGTTTTTCCTTCTGTTGGCCATGTGTGTCGTGTCCTCAAGTAAGCTGGGATCAACAGGAAAACAGCAGATAACACACCTTGTTTCAAAACTGTACAACTTCTGAGAAACTTAGCCGCAAAATCATTTTCGTTCTTATAAATTGGAGTCCTTGAATTATCACTCTCGCTGTATGCACAAAATACAAACGACTTAACTTGCAAATATCATCCTCAGGAATGCTTCCAAAAAAATTTCCGAGGCTTTTTTCTTTTTACAACAAACAAAATACATTTAAATAACCTAAATGAACTATATTCTGAAGCACGCTTGCTACGACAGATAGGTATACAACACGTCTTCGACATTTTCCTTAAAAGAAAAATAAAAGAGACTAAACTAAAATGTAGTTGGTAGGAAACACCTGCTCGTATAGTTCACTTGTTAAATACATTAATAAAGAACTACCAATTACAGTATTAGTTAAACGTAAAATAACTCCTGGTTTAATACTTTTTCGTCCGCAGGAGGCATAGAGAAGGAAGCGGCACGGGCGACATTAGTACGAGCTGAGAAAAAAAAATTGGAGAACAAAGATTGTTTGAATTCCTCTTTATTTCTGTTTCACGAATTATATTCGCATTTTCTTAGACACGATGGTCTGAAAAAAAAAAACGTGTTTAGACATTTTGAGAGGACCCAGCAACATTTTGTAATAGGCGTGCCGTATTACTAAACGCATAGAAGCATTGATTTAAGTGGGTGATGTTTTAATATGTACACATTTTGCGGAAATGTTTAGCACTTTACATAAAACTAAATGAACGTGACACGCTGCAATACTGTTTCTGCGTCAGGCGAGATTTTCTCATATAGAGACGATTTACACATGTGTTACTTCGTTCAACATCCCCTTTCTGTATGTTGTCTACATCATCTTCGTCATTCATAACTGCCACATAGCAATCATTAATGAATCTTCATTTTAGTGTTGTATGGCGGGTTTTCATGAGTCTCTCTTGTTTCGCCTGCTCTCCCAGTCTCTCATTGCTCTATATTCACATCGCTTCGTTCTCTTTGTATCCAGACCTCTTTGTTAAATTTCTACAAAAATCACTCTTTCGACATACGCAGTTTTCTGTATGATTGAAATCACCTTGCCTCATCCTAAAGCTTAATCGCAATATTTTAAGGGAATTTATTCCTACAGTAATGGATCAAAATTGTTCTGTCATTAATTTCTGTCGCAGTTAAATATTTATTCTCACGGCAAGAGAAGTCATTAAATGCGCCGTCTACCTGCGTGTTAAAGGCTCTGCAGTGACGGAGATATAGGCGACATTGAAGCGCGTATCAAATGCCACATCGTGTCAACGAGACAAGCGCTGGACTAGCGTGCAAGCTTCCCGCCGAACAGTTCTTACTGTGTGACTTCAGCGATAACACTATCATTTATCGGACGCCCCGAAAGGTACAGGTCACGCACCAAGCCTATATTATTTCAGAGGCCCTTGAAAATAAATACTTTTGTATGGAAATTGAAATGAAATGTCTCAAAGACTCGATTGAGACAATTTCCCACTTTAAAAAAATGTTAAAAACTAATGTAGTGTGTGACAAATAAGTAGGCGGCTGTGTAGGGATCCTTAAATGTTTTCTAGAAACTAACAGTGTGACAACTTGTGGAATGGTTAACGAATAAATTCAGGATTGCTAAAAGCCTGCAATGCCGCTCTTCGTATAAGTTCTAGTGTTACTGATAAGGAAATATGTTACAATACTAGAGGAACGACAACAGTTATGACAGAAGTAATAGAGAAAACGACGGACGAATTACAAAGTGAGAAGTATCCGTGATGAGTGCTTAGTAAGTAAAGATTCGTTTCAGAGTGACCAACCGTCTACAAGCGGTCACATCCGTTAATAAACCCACACAAATGCTTGTGTTCAGGGAAATCGCGGACTGAGTTAAGATATCTTCAGAGAAACGAAGTAATCAATTAATTGACGCAAGCCTCCTTCACAATTCACATGTCGCATATAATAAACATAGCATTATAAAATGATTACATCTGTGACAGGAATGTTGTCGTTCACTTGGGACGACTTGCGTAGCGTAACAAGCTTGGCATGGCGGTAATTGTGGTCTTCTCTGAGTTTTCTACAACACGGTTTTTTATGCCAGCCAATAAGAATGCGAGACGTCATGAGATCTGTTGTCGTGAAATTTTTCGTGCGATATCAAATTTCTTTCTTATTGAATATTTTCTGAGAAGCCAGGAAATTTCGTGCCGGTTAAGAGGGCGTGGTACATAATTCAACGATAAAGCACTATTACTGTAGGTTACTTGAAGCCAATTTGCAAAAATCGAACAATAGAAATCCTAGACAATATATTTAGCATACATTTTAAACAACATTGTTTCCAGTGTTACAAACTTCTGAGGCACAATCTCTGACGCCGGAACCTCGTGCATTTAACTGCGGCGCAAGAGATCACGCGTAACGAATTAGTAATTCTGGATAAATTCTTAGTCATAAAGTTGGCAAATCCTTTATCTAGGATTGTCTTTAAGTATTTTATCCATATTGGCTTCGAAAAAAGCGTAGAAATCAATTGATGTTTTCAGCGTTTATTCATCTTCCACGCACTCTTTAAGTACAAACCATTTCGCATGTTATGCTGTGTAAGTTGTGTTTCAATCCATGACGATTGTGAACATGAATTTCGGATGTCGCTGGCAGTTTTTGTACAACTCTTAAGTTTTCTGTGGAGCTGTTGGACTGGAGTGTGCAGTAAATACCTCTGTTTAGCCAGTTGTGTGCAAGAAACATGTAGTATTATCAGGGGGGGGGGGAAAGTGTAGTCCCATCTCCCGCGCTTTCCTTCGCTCTTTTCACTCCCTGCTGCTGACGTCACATGGAGGAGTCAAGCATGATGCTGTATGTTAAATTTTTGTATGCCCATTACTTAATTATTAAAAAAATATTCAACAGTGTCCTGTTCGCTACCGAGGAGCAGAAAATGCAGGGCAAAATATAGTACGCGTAGAACTTTCTTGTTTTTGTAGATAGATGGGGGTATCAGCGGACGAAATAAAGAGCAAACTCTATACTTAATTTTGGTACCCTTTTTTAAAAATTCCGTGAATGGGTTTTCGTTTTGTGCCAGGTAGATGTTGGAGAATATTTCACCCGTGCGCGGGATTTAGGCGAACCGACCACAACACACTTCTCTCTCGGTTTATCTGCATAGAACTTATTATGTTAATTTTAATAATATATTATGAACTTGTTATTATTTACGCAAAAGGTATTTCGATACAAATACCTTCCGAAAGAAGCCATTGGCCGAAATACTTACATAAAAAATACGGTTCCGCAAAAACAATTACATTGATTTAAATGTAATCACTAGTAACTATTTTTTTTTTCTTCAAAATTGTTCTGTTTTTTACTTTACTTTTCTAAACCCTATTTATATACAAAAATACGCAACAATGTTAGTGGCAAAATGTTGATAGCACAGATACCAACAAATCGTAAACTACGGTACAATATTTCTAACAATGTTGCAACAAATTTGCTACTTACATTATGAAATACATGTTTCAAGCACAGTTAAAAATATAAAATAGCAAAATAGAAATAATGCAAAAAATGTGTTCATTACTATGTTATGTCCTATGCAAATGTCCCTATTTGATAATAGTATTACTAGTAATATTACTATCAACATTATGCCGTTTTATTACAAAAATGATCGAGAAAATAATGTTATCAACACTGTTTGTATATTCTCGTCTCCCGTACTTTTTTGCTCGTGTTGCGCCCTGCTGCTGATGTAACAGGGTTGGTTCCAGCCACGTAGTGTAGATATGGCTGTTGTGCTGAATGCAATGAACTTGCGGGTCGCAGTCTTGCGTCCATACTCATTACGAGACTAGATGTATTAAAAATTAGGAAAACGTTTAACTATAAGTTAACTGTGCTATGGCATAATGTACTAATTGGGGGTCAAAGAATACAGACGTTTTATACTACAGATTAGAAAAAAAAACAGGATTTGAGGCGACTGTGTGCATCGCGCTGTAAGCGAAGAGACACGTTTAATAAAGATAATTCTAGAGTTTGTTCTGTAAATTTCCGCCAAGATGATTACCAACGAGTTTTGAGAAGTGAACTCTTACAACTACCTCAAATATTTCCAATAAGATTTTCATACCATTCTATTTAACAATAAATGGATGACACGTTTCATCAGCAAAAATAACGTATTGTACAATCATGTTACTAACTTTGTTGTCAAGAGTGTTAATAATATTATTTACATTTTTTTTTTTTTGTTAACATCATTTTCTTGAACTTTTTGCAGTAGTACGATATATGGGTCAATATATGTTGATATGAAATTATAATAGCAATACTATTAACATAAAGGGCCATTCGTGCATGTCATAACATAGTAAATAACACATTTTTGCAACAATTTTATTGGCAAACAAACTAAAAGTTATTACAAATTTTGCGTTTTCTGCATTGGATTCATAGGTTAATTGGCACGTGTCCGTAGCAGCTGTAACAAACACTGTTAAAGTGATTTATTTATATTTTTAACTTTGACTTTAACATAATGTTTTCCGTAAAATTCATGCCAAATGCTTTGCGACGTCACTAGAAATATTGTACCATAGTGCGAGGATTTAGTAAAGTAAAATATAAAGACAAATTTTAAAAAACCTCACTAGTAAACACATTTAAATCACTGTGATTGTTTTGTTGAAAACTGTAATTTTTTATGTAAGTGTTTGGGTCAATGGTTTCTTTCGGGGGGTATTTGCATTGAAATACCTGTTGTGTACATCATAACAAATGAATAATATATAATTAAAATAATATAATAAATTCTGTGCAGATAAACCGAGAGAGAAGTACATTGTGTTCGGCTCGCCTATATATCCGCGCACAGGTGAAATATTCTCCAAATTCTACCTGGCACAAAACGAAAACCCACTCACAAAATTCTTTAAAAAAGGGTATCAAAATTTAACATAGAGTTTCCTCTTTATTTCGTCCACTGATACCCCCTATCTATCTCCAAAAACAAAAAAAAAGTTCTTCGCTTACTATAATTTGCCCTGCATTTTCTTCCCCTCGGTAGCAAACAGGGCACCGCTGAAAATTTAAAAAAAAAAAAAAAAAAAAAAAAAAATTATGTACATATAGAAATGTAACATACGGCATCTTTGGCACGATAGTTCATATATGTTCTGTAAAATTTTTGAAGTCATTAGATTGAATAGTTTTTAATTTCTGACGTGTTTAGTATTAAAGCACTGTCGGCTTTTTACTCGCGGCGAACGTTTCGGCATCCTCCTAGCTACGTCACACGCGGACAGCCAATGACAGAACAGAAGATCGGAGTGGCCTACCTGATATACTTTATTTGCCTCGGGGTATTATAGGAGGTTCGGGATAAAGCGGCCACTTAAAGAAGTCCTGCTACGGTTCTATTTGCAGCCAATTAGTATCTTCCCGCACGTAATGACTAACGCCGGGAAACGTCTAATCTCTCTGGACACGTCACTTTATGTTTGTGCGTGTAAGATAAAATGTACAGTCAGTAGGTACCTATGTATCTTGATAAAAAAAAGTTGATTAACTATATAAAATACAATTATATCGATTTGGGTTGATTTTGTTTCAGTATTGTTGCATTTAAATACGAAAAAAAAAAAAAAAACACGGAACTATTTTCAGTAATTTCGCTGCCAACCACACAAGCGGTAAGGGGACTATAGTTAATGTTGCTTTATACGCAATAACGCCTAGTGACATTTTTCAAAGGTTACATATTTAGTGCTCACTTCATCCCGAACTACCTGTACCTCTGTTACCGCAATACACGTCAATGTCTCGTGATGAGAGTACAGTGGAAACACGGTGCTTCTCGCCTCTGGTATCAACATGTTTGGCAGGACTCCCGGGTACTAACCACATGCTGGAGACAGTGGCATCCAGACGGTCTGCGAGGGTCGGTGAGTAATGTCTGCGTCCCCTCCCCCCCCCCCGGCATATCATTCCTTAATTCCCTTCACGGGTCCCCGCCGCCGGGTGACGTCATCGTCTCGTAAAAACATTAAGATACAGGCGTGGTAGTTTCGCGAGCGCGCGCGAGTTCATTCACAGAAATAGCACAGGGCAAAGTTCACAGTGACGAAGATAACAATTCAACGACGGCTGCTGGTTACAGCTCCCAACCCACCGCGTCGTCTGCACGTACTGCGCCCCAGAGGCTAGAACACGTCAGTGCTACAGAGCGCATCTGCCGGACTCGGGAACTGAGGCACAACCTATTAATTGTCATTACAGTTTCTGTCTTAAAAAATTAAACCGTCCCAATATGGAACGCACGACATTTTATCTTGGCATTTTAAACTAACAAACGGCCTTAAACGAACCTTAAGTAAACTGAATTAACTGTCACAGAGAACGGGTAAAGGAAAGAGAAAGACCGGCGCAGGAAGGTAAACTTTGTAATACTAACTTATCTTAAGGCGCTAATGTATTGTCTAGTGCTCTATATGGCAGGTATGCTGACAATGTTTTATCTGGTCTAGTGTCAATTATAGTTATTTAGGCTATCTTATGTCCTAACACAGTTTCATATTAACTTTCTTACTCTAGTTAGACAGTCTTTCACGAGCACATAAAATATTCGATAAAGATTATGAAATGACGTATACACTGTAAAAAACTCTCGCTCATAGGACAGGTTAATTGCGTGATCTTCCAGTTCATATAGGCTAGAGAAATAGCGTGGCGTCACATGCACGTATCTGACATGGTCTGGAACAATTACTGTGAAAATATTGTTGCATGCTGTGTAGCTGGAGGCCGGTGGTCGGCGTCTGTTTCGTAACACTTTGTGGACTGGCCCCTGAATCATAGACCGGAGTGGTAGATAAGGTAAAACCAGCATTCACTGATTGTTAATATTTGGATGGAATGACACCCAGCATAGTTGCAGGGGTAAATATTAGTGTGCAAGTTTCAATTCCGCAGGCTCCGTGATACTGTGGGCGGCAGTTAGGCGCATGCTCGGGTTTATAGTGTACAGCACTAATTTTCGGGATTTATCATGCAATCTTGGATAGTTTACTTATGTCGTTGTTTGCCTCGCCTAAAGCAGTATGTTCACGATTTTAATATAAATCAAAGTATAAGTGTTCGTGATTTATTTCATTGGTTAACTAAGTTTGTAAGTTGTTTGGTATTAGTTATGTAAACATTTAAAGTGTGGATATTATTTTACATACATCGTCTACATACATACGAAAGTATACCAGTGTAATACAGCGTACACTGTAGGCCACAAGAAGCTCAGATATAAGTGCGGTATATTGTAGGAATAGGCAACAAATCTCAAACAAAACATTTATATACTATAAACATAATTCTGCGAGTGCATACCTTAGCACAGTGCCTCTTTACATTGCTTGGAATGTACTTAACAGAGCACCCAGAAGTGGGCGTGTTTCTATGTGAAGAATTTGAAGGTTTATGACAAACACATATTTAGGTTATGTTTTTATGTGTACCGCATGTTGTCAGAGTACGGCTTCCTTGCGTCTGTACTTTCTTGACCAACTAGTATACTTGTGCAAAGCGAACTTACCTCTTAAGGAGTGCATTTACGAAGACATGTTCATAAGACATTCAGGTTTTGTTTATATGTTGACTTCCTATTCTTACAATAGCTTCTTTTATCTGAACATCCCTACAGCGTATGTCTTCTGCCTGTCACACACGTACTGCCACAATGTTGGCCACGTGTCTAGAGAAGTGCTTGAACAGTTGATGGTCTCGGGGAAGAGATCACTCCCAGCATCCCTGCTGGACCGCTGCTGCCATATTCTCGCCGAGGTGCGAAAGTAGTTATCACCGGCACTGCAGCCCCCCGCCCCCCACTATATCACTACGAGCTTTCATAACAACAACGTCTTTGTATGAAATGCTACCACTCAGCTCTGTGAAGTCCTACGATCGTAGTTGGTTGACTCATGCCCAAGAATTTTCATAGTACTCCTTAAATCATAGGTTCGTGGAAAACATAAATATTTACTACGTGTTATACCCTTCATACACTGCAGCTACCGGCTTCATGTTGCGTGTCCTGACATCAAACTAAGTAGTTGTAGCTTCATTTATGAGACGTTTGCGAAGATTTCAGAAGATCGCGCACATTTCTACAACACTCGCTTCAGAATATGTGTTTTATTTCACATCATAATCAAGAAGGAAGAGAATAAAAATATGAGCTTTACTTAATGACTTGATGTACGTACATTACTGATTGTATTTTCATGTTTTTTTTGTAAATTTTAGTGAATAAATTAATGTATGGTGATATAACCTCCGCTGAGAAATACTTTGAAATTTGATTTCGTATACCTCAAGACGTTACAAGTATTCATCCTCTTAATTGTAATATAAGACATAACAACAATAGATTAAATACTTTCCTTTTTGTAGTTGCAACTAAACAAAAATTATTCTAGGGAGTTTAAGAAAAAGTAATTTCTAAAAAATTTTCATTTACATCGCCCAACTTAATGTGATGATAAATGCAATATCCTCTGAGTCACTACTCGAGGAAATAAAATATGTAACATCTACCAATCAGAAAGTATTCGCTAGCAAGACTTCGTCTGTAACATCAATGCTTGCGCAGATACCTTTATTTTCGTACATAACTTCTAGGGATAAGGTAATTTTTTTTCCAAGGAAGGGTAAAATATGTATACCTGTAGATGCTACGTTTGACATTAATATTATCGCATGACTTTTAAATAGGAAAAAAGTATAGGAAATAGGCAAGAATGACCGTGTTGTGACTTCAGCGCTCAGGTTCCGTAAGGAAAAGGACAAAAATACATCCTGGCATATTGTAGTTCTGTGTTTATCTTTCAGTACTGCTGTAATATCAGACTGTGGATGATATAACTTGGTTGCTATTGGGCTGTAACGAGCGTGTTATGGACATATAATTGTATAGGCTCTAAGGCATACCTTTACCTCATAGACTCTAAGAACTAGACAGTCAATTGTCGCCTGTCTTCCAATTTAGATGACTGTCTCAAAAATCTGTTGTAACTGGCGTGTGCGGATGTTCTTCGTTTATCATCATACTGTACTTACTAATATCAAGGCATACGTGACAATCGACTGCCACAGTCGAGTCTCAACCCTCGTGCCGTGGTTGCCTCAGTGGCAACAGCGCTCGCCTCCCGTCCAGGTGATCCGTGCAGTATTCTCGATGATGTCGGACACCGAGTTGTCACACGTTGGAAACGTGTTGGATGATGCCGCTAGTCGGCGGGCTTTCTCCAGGATCTCCCGCTGTCCTCGTCCATCCTATTCGGGTGCCTTATCATTATAGCGCCTCATTTCACGTCATCAGCCGCGGTTGGCAGTAGCGTAAGTGCATCCAATCAGAAGTCTGCGCTCGTGGTGTGATAACCTCTATCCTTCGTAACACTGTGTATTTATTTACCCTTGTGCTGAATTTTATATTTATAAAACATTACCTTCATTGAAATTATTAAAATATTTCTATTTTAGTGCTTTACCTTTATAAAAAAGTTTTCGGACTTATAAGTTCTATATCGTCATATTATTTCTTTCAAACGGTGAAAACTTATTCATGATTACAAACTAATATTTGACTAATTACGTAATATACATTTGTTGTTTCCTAGCATTTATAAGTATATATAAGAGTTTCAAGTATTTCTTAAGTAATCCTGCGTTCCAGCATTGCTTGTATCGTTCTCGTATAATACTTCGAAGCTTTAAAATTTAAATGGGGAATCGAAAAAAATAGTAACTTTCTTTTTATTAATTTTAAAAATATTTCATTCAAACACGATGTTTTTCTGCGTGAAATTTACTGAAGAATAGTGGCATGTGAGATATCTTGTAATTTGTTTTTAATTTTTAGGCAATGTTATTACAATATGTTATGTTTCACAAACAATTAAAGTAAAAATAATTACTTTGCTGCAGTATACGCGCAGTATTACTTTAGAAATTGTCTGCACATTATTTCTAGGAATGATCTGTGTAATTATTGCTGAGTTATTATTTATTGAAGAAAGTTTGCAGTACACTAAAGAATCAGTACTATTCGACGCATTATAGTATTTTTAATAGTGACAGAAAATAGGCTTGCTTACTTTTCTTGATCCTGCAACAAACCAGCATGCTCATTTTACAATTATTTTGCAACCGAATAATACATTTCGCATTATAAAACCACGAAATTGCCAAAAATTATATTTCGGTACAGGTGTACCTACACGTGATATTTATTTGATATCATCTTTAATTTGTTATAATTATAAATGCCGCGTATTTCTTCCCGATGAGGTTACAGCAAGTTAATGTTTTTCGGAAATATAAAATTTTGCTTTATCTATTTTGCCAAACGAATAAATGTGTTTTACTCGTGAGATTTATCAAAAATTGTTACCTCTTCCTGGTAGACAAAAGTTGTTTATAAGTTCACCTTTATGAGTGTGTATATGTCTGTGTGACTTGGGGTGTATGTGTGGGTGTTAAAATTTTGGAACACGTTTACCGAATTACATAAAACGTCGTACATGTGTACAACTAAGTAACCTGAATTGATTTGTATGTATTTTGTTTATGCCGTTTTCATATTTTCAAAATGGTGGTCATTTCAACATTTGTAGATCACACGACATATCTGAGAAACGATGTATTTGAAGTTCTTCAAACTCGGTAAACATTCAGCAGTTAGCAAGGCTATTTGCCTGCTATGTGTTTCGTTCAAGCCTTTTCTTAGGTTTTACAATAGCTGCCATTTGAACATTTTCTGAAAACTTGAGTTATCGGAGCAAAATTTTTGTAAGAACTGTAAAAAAAAAATACCTATAACATTTAGTAACGTGACATGAATTAAATTTTTTTTATTACTGAAGTCGTCATATTTTAAAAATAGCAGTCAAGTGACTTTTTTGATTACACGTGATATGTGAAGAACAATTTGAAGATATCTGAGCACACGAGATATCTGACAAACGACTTCCCAGAATTTCATCATGGTTGGTGCACATGTAGTTGTAAAAAATGAATATTTTCACAGTGGTGGCTATTTGATTTTTTTTTGTTACGCGAGAAATCTGTGGAACAGTTTACTAAACTTCATAACATTCGGTACACAATTAGCACTAAGTAATTGTCCATCGTGTCAGCATAGAGTACTGGACGGATACATTAGTGTACCTAACATGATTTCGTATTTCCAGATTCACATGACCACTACTTATACATATCGGGTTAATTTGCACCACACATTGCAGCAAATAGGCTCATTATGAGTGCTGCTAACTTCTTAATATTCTTTGTAAGTGAAAGTAACTAACTTGGCAAATTAGTGAGTTTGGCTTTTCGGAGAATAATAATAATGGCAAAGTAAGAACACACATGTTTTAAGTTCGTTATTGTGAATTTACAAGTAATTGCAATTTTAATCACTAGTTAGAATATACTTGTAACAATCTGGGTATCAGGGTGTATTACATATTAATTAGCAAACGCTATAACAGACGATATAAATAAGCAATTATTTAATTGGGAAACTACCCAAGAAATTAAAGATTTTAATTATCTAATGATTTGTCGTTGCTGTCTTTTAGTTTACCAACTTTGTGCTATTGACGACTTTGTTACCAAATACAATTTACTACGAAATTAACGTGTATATGAAAATTCACCCGTAATAATTCAAATGTAAATACTTCTGAAAAAAAAATTTAACAATAATTAATTGCAACTTATATCCCATCTCAACTAATACGGGAGATATAAGTATATATTGCCACAATAGATAAAAACAGCTTTGATTAATATCGCACTATTCTGAATAAATCTTTGTGTTATCAATATATAAACCAAACAGGAAAATAAAGTGTTAAAACACTATCCACCTACTACAAAAACTAGAAAACCAGTCTTCGAATTCGTTAATATTTCCATCTTGTGGTACTCTATGTTTTGTAAGTACATGTACCTATGGTTTTAAAACGATTTGTTTCTATTTTCATTATTTGGTTGTAGCGTAAAATAATGAGACTTGATTCGTTTTTCTTACAGTAAATATATTATATGTTATGATAATGGGTCTTAAATGTATTTTTAAATAGTTTTTAATGTTGTTTCTTAAATTTATAAATGAAGTTAGTTGATACGTTTGTTTTGTTGTTCATATTATAAAGAATATTACTGTCTTCTCTCGTCATTTGTTCGACAACTTGCTGAATACTGAAAACAAACATTGCGATAGAATAAATGATCAGAGTGTGAGCATTTTTATTTCATCAGGTATGTAAACTAGTTAAATTATACACTATAAGTTATTAGGTAATTTTATATGTTTCAGTAAGCCACGGAAATTTTGATCTTGTTCTTTATCAGAGCGCCTTGTGACTTTTGCAACCGGCAATACACGGGAGTAAAGAGTATTGCTTCTGCAAATTCCGTATTTATCGTAAGGCACTTTTAACATAAACTGGTAAGTGCTAGTATTAGGAATTACATTAGTGCATTAAGTGTAGTAATACACATATATAACCATCAAAAAGAACATTTCAATGGAAAATGTGCCGCAAATGAAAGTGTTTTTGTTGCTTTAAAATAACCGCTAAATTACAAAGTCGTATATAATTTGGCCGATAGGGGACATGGCATTATGATATTATTTACGTATTCGCATGTTTAACTAAACACCGGGAGTAACATGTGACAAAAGAATTTTACTAGTAACTGGGAAGCTACTGTAGTTCACTTTTTAATGATGAAAAAAAATATTTTCGTTAGAAAATAACGAAATAAAAAGAAATTTAAGAAAATATTTATAAATTTAATTTTATCAAAAATGGACTTTGCCAGCCAGTACAATGCACCTAGCATAGTAAGCAGGATATAGAAGTAAACACGGAATATGTGCAGCGGTGCAAGATAGCAACTATCCGTACATTCAACAACAGTACCCCATATCCGAAAATTCGTTGTCAAATAAGTGCCTCGCACGGAATTCATGTGCTTCTTTCAGAGTAATTGTTGGAAGTGGCAACCACTTGCAAACACTTACTTACGTCCATGATTTTTCATTTATTTCAAACAGTTGCAAATAACTTGAATATATATATTTTTAAATTATACACCTGTGTATAGCATTAAATATTTTAAAATTGAAATTGTAGTCGAGAATGTAACGTTACGAAACAAAAAAAATAGTGCAAAACGAACTATATTTAAACTAACAAGTCCAACTTGAGCTGGAGTCGAGGCATCCGCCTGGTTGGCGCTCGAAACTGCGTGTAAGTTTTTTCTCAGAGACCAGTAAACGTACGTTTGCATTGCTTATCTACGAAACAAGAAACACACTTCAGACTACTTATTAATGTGGCTTTCAAGACACCACTCACACTGGAAGCATTATTTTAAAGCCTTCGAACTTGGCAAACATCGAATTTTTCCGACGGTTGTTTCTCAAAATATGTGTACCGGATTCGCCTGACATCGATGTCTGCAACCACACTGGACTTTGCATCAGTGACGGGTTCAATAATATTGTATGGTCACCTCTTTATGTCCCCGAGTAAAAACGTTAGGGTGAGATAATTGCGTGCTCGTTCATGGCTTTGGGCGAAGAGGCAATTATCGCAATACATGTGATGGCTTGCGTAGCTCGTAGTGCTTCATTTATTTTCGTCTCACACAAACAAACTCGAGGCGGCCTTCTTAAGCGGAACAAAGAAATGCATATTGCAAATTGTAACTTTAGGATTATTAGATCCATAAAAGTGCTTAGAAAAGCAGTATCAATGTGAGGAGAAAACTTATATACATTCTTTCCCCAGCCAGAAAATAATAAATCATATGAACATTAATACTCGAAGACAAAGGACTTTACTACAAATCTGAGTGATATAAATGTTACTTTCAAAGAACTCGCATATTAAACGGACCACGTTTCAGCAAATAAGACAATTTCCCCCCCCCCAGCTTTAGTGAGGGAGGATCGAAGACATAACAACACGATGTTCTTATGACACAACTGTGTGTACGGATGTTATAATACTTCCGTCATGCTAGCACTTTAACTTCCACGTTTTCACACCTAACAATTGTTTTAAGAGCCCTTGTGCTTAGTTATTTTTGATGTGTAGCGTTGTAAATTATAAAGTGTAGCATTAAACAACTTTTGAAATATACTCCACAAAACACAAATAAAATTTAAAACTTGCTTTCTAAATCATTATTTCAACTTGTATCCAATAATCCTTAAAATATTATCGTTGCCAAATACATTGGTTTTAATGTATGCATACATGTATGTATGCATGTATGTATATTTATATATATAAAACTGTAATATTTTTAAATTGTGAAAGCTGGTATAAAGCTTACGCCAGAAAATATATGCGCTGTAGTAGTTGGAATGGTGAGATATGCTATAGTAGGCTACAAGGCAGTTACAAATAATGTAAATGTAGTTAATAATCCAGTCATTAGATAGTTTAGACTTACAAAAGATTAAGGAAAGTTCTAATTTGGTTGATTCGTACAGTTGGATGTCCTTATTAATATCCAGACATTGCGACTACGAGCGACCGCCGCTCACGCCGCCATATTGGTAAAATTATACCGAAAACCAGTTTTTCGAGGATATCTTATCATCAACACCATCTACGTCAAAAATAGGTATGAAAAACATTATAAAGCATGACATTTCCTGAAAAGTTTGTAGAAAGTATTTTCCAATCAGACAAGTTTGAATTACAGCGGTGCCAAGCTCAGCAAATGTCTAAAATTCGAGAAATCGATATAAATTTATCGAATTTTCGGTAAATACTGCATACGTAGCAGTCAATTTCGTTTTTCACTCATTTCTACACCACCACGAGCTAGTGTGAGAGGCGCGTTTTTTTAAAATATGGTATCCCGGGTAACCCTAATTCACAATTATTTATTTACTTATGCCTTCTTTTTCGTTTCGATGCCATAGATTGTCCAGCATCTCGGACACATGTAGCTTCTTGAAAGTATGTTTCAATATCTTCCGAGGTTTCAACTACGTTTTCTTTTCTTCTACGACCTCGTGGGAAAGTAATTTCGTAACATGCAGGTCGTTATTCTCTTCTTCTATTTCTTCTTCTTCTTCTCCAGAGTCAACAAAAATCTCTGAGCTGTTTTCACACGCGTCTCCATTGCAGCATGTGCAGCTATTAGAGCACATCAAACCTGTATTCTTGCACTCAAAGCTCTACCGCGCCCTTTCTTGCACTTGCAGGAAATTAATTTCAGAAGTGCTTGAGTGCTGGATCTTTTGTTGTTTTCACTGGAATAAACCCAGTCTTGCTTCTTTCTCAACCCAATTGCTCTCAATATTCGTGTTTGAACTTGGTGTTAGGTCCGAAGGGAATGTTACCGCGCAGCTTCTCTTGTTGAAGTAAGGAAGCAAAAATGAATTTGCTTTACGTCACTGATCTCGCGAAATGCAGATAGCGTAGGAAGCCCAGAGTAATAGTGCTTTCTTTGAAAACGCAGTTAAGAGGGATATAAAAGCTTTCCCCTGCGGAAGCAATGACTTCAGGATTTGCATTTCTGTATTTGAAAACTTGTATAATTTGGTCTAAATATTCGTTCTTTTCAAGTATTTTTTATAAAATTGCCTTTCCATACTTTGAAAACAGCAGTAGCCTTGTCACAACCACTAAACGCATGCAAGAACAATGTGTTGGCCACAACTATTTCTACATAATGTAGACTTCGAGGAGAGTAAATTTTTTTCAAAAATTTTGCCTCTGCCTGGTTTGCGAAGGTAAACGTTTGGATGAGATCTTGCCAGCGCTGTTAGTAAGACGAGAAGATCTATATTATCATCTCTCATAATGAATACGGACGCAAACTATGCTGACATACTAATCACAGTATTAACGATCAGTGTGTCAGCATCTTCTGTAGCTTGATGCACTGTGAAATTAGAATTATGAAATAACATTTTTAGCATCGAAATAAAGCGACTTTTATTTGTTTCGTTGGGGAGAAACTTTTCTTGAGAAACAGTTTAAACCACCTACTTGTCGAAATGTACGTCAGCGGATGTTTGTTTATTTGAACGGCGAAGTCTTTCTGCACTCTTCATACTTTTGGTAGCTGTATTAGTTGGATACCCATCAAAAACAATAATTGTCTTAGAACCACAATGCCTTTGCATGGACGGAATGTAGTTTGTGCAGATCGATGCAAACAATTAGTTTCGATGCGATATGATACTGTATAGCAGACATCCACCATCTATGACAGAAGTGCTGTTTCTGAATTCGTTATTGTTTGGAACATGCTTAAAGGCTTTGTATAATGAACATTTTGTGCCCTTGCACATTCTGTCTTCGCTAAAACGAGCTAAAGGAAGTAGGACCAGTTCGAGTTGAAGATATTCCTGCAGCTATTCGTCTGACTACTTAGCAACACACATTATTTGATAAATCAATAGCGGATGAATAGGAATTGCAACATCTTAAATGTGGATATTGCTGTTGAGGACTCCAAGGGGAAGCATTTTATCTAAACGTTTTAGCTTCACAGCAACGAAGTTGTAGCCAATCACGTTGGGAATCACCCGAATACCAATTTCACGAGGATTGTGACCGTTGATTCTTTCGTCTCCAACGATACCGGTGCTTATAGATATCAATTCTTCGATTCTCCAGAAAGGAGGGTGCGAAGAGAACTAGCCATTAAGTTACTCTAAATTTTTTTCGTCATGGATGATGCGTGAACTCCTCATGTTTATGACTGCTCTGTTGTTGTCATGGATATAAAAATTTCAATTTTATCTAAAATATTGTGCAAATATTCCATTTCCAATGTCCACGTAGTGAGACTGTTATCTGTCAACCCACATCCACAAGTAAGACCACCAATGCTTTTCATTGACCTCATTAGCGTCTGTTAGATGGTCATGTCTGGCCAAATGCCTGACCAGAACTTGTCGGAATATCTGATAGTACAATCTCCTTTCGCCGTAAACTTTTCGTACTCAGAAGGATCCATTTCATTACCAAGCTCAGGATATCTTGCAAATATAGGTGGTAAGTCTTTGCAAAGAACAAATTACCACTGGCATGGAAATACAGGAGCATGTTTTGAACAGTGTCTAACCGAAGTTTCCACCAACCCATTCGTTCTGCCTCGACGAACTATTTAACCAAAGTAACAATACGGAAGTACTGCGCCCAGAGTTTTGCTGTGGGTCCATTCTTTTTAGGTTCAATAAGTTTTTGTTTTAAATTTTCTAGCGACAGTTTGGTAGGAACACTCCTCTTCGACCGAGAGAATGACTTATCTATACATATTGTGAAGTATGAGTTCCATGTTGTAACAATCGATGTTCGTGAAATTGATTGTTTGAAGAACAGTTGTCGCTAGAGCTAGATGGCATAAGATATGAGCTCTAATACAGCGAGCATTATGTATGCCCTGCTAACATCTTGTCCACTGAATACCGGGCGTAAATAACACTCAAATGGTCCTTGATCCTTGGGCCCCCTTCCCGCAATGATGTAACCTACAGACCCCATGACGGCCATCAACAAGTGGAATCCTCCAAATCTAACGATAACATGCTCGAACCAGATTATGAACTAGAATAAGCGATACTATCTCGAGATTTGATATATAAATTCAGATTAAATGTATAAAGCAGGTTCGTTGATTCGAACTTCTACATTTTTCTGAAGTTGACCGAAGAGCAGTGAAAATAGTGTCAAAGTCGCTAGGTGGAAAGTTTATGAATGACAGACATAATACTTGAGACTTTTGGTAGGATTAAGAAATTGTTGCCTGCTCCACGAAACCATTCCATCCAGGTACAAATGGGAGGCCCACGCATTTTCCATAAAGCCAGAGAAAATCATAAGTCGATGGTACCACTTCGTTGGAGATGGGATGGATTTCTTCCAAGCCTAAGATTGTAATATTCTTCAAGCCCGACTCAGGGTTCGTTCAAAACACTGCAAAGGTACTGACCTGTACCGACCAACGACATTTGCAAAAGACCAGGTATAGCTTGATCTGGACAAATGGCAGTTTTGGGAGTCACACCGTGAATACCTCCCATGGCATGATACTGAGACCATCTAGAGTTTGGTGTTGAAGTCAGCATTGTCGAATACAAATTTAGAGAAGAAATTTCACTCAATCGTCAAAGTGGGACGCATGACAGGTGATATTTAAAAAGGGAGAGATTCTCTATAAGATTAAAAGAACCAGACCGATGACAATATATTTATCAGCTGCTTGGATCCATGTTGTTTGTACAGGAATGCTCCGACTCCAACATGTAGCGATGACAAAAATCATTTAGGTCTCATGGCAGAAATTTTGGAATGTGACATCAGTGCATTTTGTCTGCTACTTCTCCGTAGGGCCGCACTTATTAACGCGCTTATTTGTTAATATAACCCCTTGAAGGAAAACACGCAATGTTTCCGGAATGACCGTATCAACATCTTTTAAAAACGCATCGGAGTGTGGATACTGTTCCGTTTCGTACATTTATGATCTGATGTCTTCCAAGACTATTGTTGCTGCAGCTCGAACAAGTCGTAGTCGTTCTTGCTGTGGATCTGTTTTCTTGCTTTCATGCCATGATTTTGTAAGGATTTTGTGCCCCGTGTTCAAGAAGTATACGGTCGTGGGATTTGAAGCTGTTGCATTAACAACGTCATCACCATATTTTGAAGTAACCTTGACTTTACTGTTCTGCTATCCAGACGGTAATCTCCTTCGATTGGATTAATCAGCTCTTATATAGAGAATTTCCTTCGAGTTATCTTCAAAATAAGGAAATATTGCTTCCATTGCTTCGTCACCTTCATTCAGACTTGATTTGGGTACAAAACAAATATCTCCTGAAGCAGCCATAATTGATGTTTACAAACCACTCAAACGATTACTTTTCTAAGGAATCGTTCGTATATAAAACTATAAAATATACTTTATAATCACAAACTAAACATGTAAATAAAGTTGTAAGCAATTCTTAAATGTTTCTTACTGTTTCGTTCTTTGCTTAGGGCCATAAACATTTCGCGAAAATAATTTTACCCCACTTTGTTTCAGTGCCTTACGTGCACATCGATAGCTGTACTTCATGGTTATTAGCAGCGTGTATTTGTGAAGTGACATCTCCCATTACTGGATTTATTTACTTGGACATACTCCATTGCGAAATAAATGACTGTTAAAAGAAAAGTCATTTATTTCGCAATGGAGTATGTCCAAGTAAATAAATCCAGTCATGCACTCCCATTGCACAGTTCTTTCAAAGATCATCTCCCATTAGTCTGAGCCAACCACAGTAAGGTTACTGCGATACCACATGTATGTTATTTGCAGGTAGAACTTCGAGACAAGTGACAGTCAAACCGTCCAATCAATGACTATCTACCAGAACTGCAGATATGGACGTAAGGCACTAAAATAATCTGGCGCAAAATTATTTTTGCGAAATCTTAACGGCCCTGGTCGTCGTAGACCTACTGTTCAACGTAATTATAACAATAATCGTGAACAAAACATAAACCACCAACATTGTTTACAATACAGGAAAGATATTTACATAAATCACGGTAGTACTATTTCATGTGTTATTCTTTGCACATCGCTGTAATATTATGCCCTTTATACACGGAGCAACATTAGCTAAAATTTTAAATTTATAATTTACGACGAGGCAAAGCCGGCCAGTTAAGCTAGTGCAATACAATACAACGTTCCTGTAAATACGTACCCTCTATTTGTGGTGCTGGTATGAGGAAAATAGGTATTACGAGTTGTATACTCAGGGTTTGATGAAAATTTGATAAAAATTATATCGATTTCTCAAATTTTAGACATTTACTGAACTTGGCATCGCTGTAACTCGTAAACTATTTGTCTGATTGAAAAAAAAAAAAAATTACAAAAGCTGCAGGAAATTTAATGCTCTGTAATTTTTGTCATACGTATTTTTGGCGTAGATGGCGTTGGTGAGAAGATGTTTGTGAAAAACTGGTTTGCAGTACAATTTTTCCAATATGGCGGCGCGAGCGGCAGTCGCTCGAGGTCACAAACTCGGGATATTAATAAGGACACCTAACTGTACTAATCTGCCAAATAAGAACTTCCCTCCACCTTTTCTAGTGAAAGCCCCCTTACATGTCCTCAATGACTGTACTACAAAGGAAATGTGGTTACTGGATCAACTTCTAACTCTTTGAGAAGCAATAACTGTATTTTTTATTCCGATGTCACACTCGCTATTTGTTCATTTAAAATACCTTAAATTTGTTTCAGTAAATAGTTGCAATGTTATTAACAGTTTTTATACTTGTGAAACTTTTGCTTTGCTATAATATTAACATATTACAAAGGGGGAAAAAATCGATGTGAACAGTTGAAATTAGCTTGTTTATTTGATTGCGTAACCAGTAAAATTTCTGCTAACGCAATATTTTAGACAGTTTAAATCTGTAGCCACGATGTTATTGCATTTTCAACAATTTCATATGACCCTAATGTACTGCACGTGTTATAATTCACTATTGTTTCAGCCGTAATCATGCAACTAACTTTTTTTTAGAAGTGAATGGTGTAATTTTATACATTACGTCTAATTTACTTAAGTATTTACAGTACGTATAAAGTAAGTATTTCGAATCTTGTGTTGTGTGTGGTGTTATACATTTATTGGGTCTTTACAAGGAGATGCTCAATTTTAACAAGTCTCGGTCTATTATGCAAACACTTTATTAAGAACTATAGAAATAAATCATACAAATAATCGATTCACAACAATAAATTAATATTCTAACGTTAATTATGTTCATTAAAGCCATGGGTTCTTACTTAAGCTGTTTTTACGGCTATTATTTCAGCAAATTTTAAATGGGAGTATATATCGCAAAACTATTGTACAAAAACCTCGAGAGTTATTTTTAGCTGCGTAGGGTACTTTTTTCATAAGTAAATATAACATAGATTTTAATAGTTAGTAATTTAAAGAACTTTTTTAAATCAATAACAAGCCAAAATGACATTATTTTGTTCTAAAAAATAGGTTATAAAACGACAAAAGAAAATGTTTAACACATCTGTGTAACGGTTCTACAGTATGTTTCCATTTAAAAATAAAATGCGATATTATCATAAACAGCGTTAAGTATTTAAAGTAGTTCAGTAATTCGGACGATAATTTTAGGTAAAATACAGTCAGATAAATATCTGAATCCCATCCGATTAAATAACGTTTTATATTTACGTTAATCATTTTCTTAAGTATCATGCAGAATATAGAAAAATGTACATCATATATGCAAAATTACGTACTTAATGAACATCTGATTACAAATTTAATATTTAACTTTTTAGTTAGTGAATTTCAGTGATTCAGTCGTGGATTTATTTAACTGATGCATACTGTAATTTTCAACGGATTTCAAATAAGTCACTCTTAAAAAAGTTAAATGAGTGAAAATTGACTAGCAGTCCGATAATATAACTCTTAACAGTAATCCGAATAAGAGACGGATTACATTTTGTTAAGTTTGATGATGATGTGAATATATTCATGCATATACGAGATTCGATAGAATACATTATAATGACCACCATTTTGTGGTACATAAGCAAAAATTGAGCATCATTTTAAAAAAATGTAATACATTTAAATAATACACGTAACCTTCATGGAACACTTTATTGCGAACTGTTTGAGAGGAATATCATGTGAGGCTGCACTTTGTTGCCTGTCAGGTACGCAACCCGCGTTGCGAGACTGGTCATACGACCACGGTAAGTTGCTGTATATTCAGGTGGCTTACGCGATAGAGCAGTAGTATGTTTGTACAGATCTTCTGATAGTTGCAATCCAGAAGGTAAAACCGTAGATCGTAACTGCACGGGAACGTACCTTGCAAACATTGCACGTGTATCTCGCAGTAGCTATTCAAAGCGGCGACCACCTGCTGCGCTCCATAGCTGACAGCGCCGAACAATCGATTGTCTAACGCGATCGAACATTTGTGGGGTGTTGCGAGTGGTAGTACAGGCATCAGTAATCTAGGCGCAAAGTTCAGCTACTGTGTTGATCGGGGTTTCGCATATCAGTGCCTTGAGATGACCCCACAAAAAGAAGTCAGGTGGCTTCAAATGTGGATAGTGTGGTGGCCATTTCACAGGTCCGTCACTGCCTATATAGCGCTTCCAAACTGGAGTGTGCAGGGGCTCCGTCGTGCTGGTACCACATTATCTGGCGTTATTGTAAATACACATCCTCTAACAGAACTGGCAGTGTGTTCTCTAAAAACTGACGATAAAGACCGCCAGTCAAACGGGCCAGAAAAAGGACGACCCAATGAGGTTGTCATAGACAACGCCGGCCTAGAAGTAAACAGTATGGTGGCGTTCAACCATTGCACGCGAGTTGATATCGTTAAATTTACGACTGTTTCAATAATTGATGACACCATCACAAAAGCCTCGTCAGTCCACAAAATGCTGCAAGGAAAGCCAGGTTCGTCTGCGCATTGATGCAGATACCAACGACGTGGCTGATAACTAGGTGGTTGTAATGCTTACACCTTTTTACGATAAAACGGGTGTAGCTATTGTTCATGCAGAAACTTCCCACACACTTTGGTGGCTTGCATGCATTGTGCGAGCGATTCCATGTGCTACTTGATGGCGAATATGCGATGCGTTTCAATACGTTCTCCATAAACTTGGCTGTTCTGATGTTGCGTCTCATGATAGTGACATACCTGCTCGCTTTAAATGTTCCATTCTCGCGTAACCGTCTGTCCACAGACTAGAACATCCGAGGGCTCTATTGGGAAATGTCTGAGCATACAGACGCTGTGCTTCTCTTACGTTACCTCCAGTAGCCTCATACATGATATACATATCTGCCATCCGTACGTACATGTACTGTCTCTCCATGTTGAGCACCAACAGTGCAATGTCACCCTGGTACACATGCTAGTGGTGTTAAGTGAACTATGCGCTCACAACTATCACTTATAACCAGCCTTGCAGAGCGGGTAGCGTACCTGGGACGCAACAAAGTGCACCCTCATATGATATTCCTCTCAAACAGTTCGCAATATTGTGTTACGTGACGTGTATTATGTATGTTTACTTCATCTTTGCAAATAAATAAAATACCCAAGTGGTACATTGGTAGGGACATACTGGCCATTGTTTGCTCTCGATGTAGGGAATGTTTGTACTCCACAATAACTGTGCAACAGCTTAAGATCAACTGAAAGTAACTACATCATTCCCAGAATCTTTCTTGAAATAATCCAACGTGGCGACTTAAGCCGCGCTATAAGAAACTGTAGAAATTTAATGCCCAGTAGATGTTATTAATATCAGATAAAATTTTTAAACAACGTCGATTTGCGAGGGTGCATATTTCCCTGGCGAGTTACTCTACGACGTTGCTCGTATGTAATCTTTTCTACGTCTTTTGTAAAAAGGATCACCTCACGTCGTTTATACCTGTTGAGACGGTATCGTGAACGGATTGAAGTGTGGATAATGTTGTTTACAGTGATTGTTACTGCAACCTGTGCAGTGAGCACATCAGATCACACATACACAGCATTGGCTGTGCTCTCCTGGCTTTCTATCTCTCTAGACTAAGCTTCGCGAGCATTTTGACAACAACCCTGTCTCCTAGGTAGTTGCAATGAAAGGGTAAACAAAGCTAACATTAACCAATGAAATGTCTTCAAATGTTTTCATATCCCGACGGTACAAAATTAACTCCATTAGATGGTGCCCACCCCTTTTATTGTGTAACTGTTGAAGGTATCAACAAGTATTTGATGTGGTTTTGAAGGCTCTAATTACATAAATCAATGTTAAAAGTATTGTCGTTAGACATCATTCTATTTTCGATATGTTTAATAACATACGGTCTTAAAACTTGGTAATCAACGGCTCATTATTCCTTTAAGATTAAACCTCGGTACTAAGGGTGCTAAATATTTTATATTTTATTTTCCATAAGGCATCACTTCACTGCGTCTTTAACTGTAGTTCAAGAACTAAGTGTGTGTGTGTATTATATATACACATATATAACATTAAACAAGTAAATTATACCTGCCCTGAATAAGCATATATGCAACATGTTTTGTGCTAAATTACTTTCCGGGTGAAGTATTCATGGTGCACCTTTATTGACGCCTCAATTTTCTAAATTTTTTATTTAAACGCAAGAAATTACGTTAACTAAAGGCTTTAATTTGCTTATATTATTGGTAAAATTGTTTTCTGGGATTGATTTTGTTAATTTCATTTGATATTTGTTGTGTTATACGTACTGCACACTCGTAAGAACCACGTATTACTTACCATGCTTAATATTTATTTCTTATTTATTTAAGATATTTGGGATTATTCCTTAATATTAAAATATGAGCATAGCTAGTTGCCTTATTCGGTTCTACACACTTTACACGTGAACAAGCCAAGCGTTATTACAAAATGTTTTCAATAGTGCTATACCTATAAGACACTAGGTTTCTTTATTCGCTTAGTGAAAACCAATTAAAACTCAACTTACTAACAATTAAACACTGAAATCCGCACACAATCTTTAAGTGCAATGGATCTCCACTTGCGATACGAAAATCAGTTTCTCCTACGTTACGAGTGACACTCAGAAGGGTGGTTTCATAGTATTTAACAGTTAAATTAAAACAAAAATAATGTAACTAACAGTTAAATACTAACTTTCGCAAACAATCGTTACGTGTAGTGTTTACTGCAATTTGATTTTGATATGAAAATCAGTTTTTTTTTCAATGTAAAAGGTGTCACTTTCCTGTGGTAAAAATGAATTAGGCTAGTTATGTTTAAGTTTTTTATATTTTGCCGTGAAAAATTTAAATGTTCTATTTATATCGTGTTGTTCACTATGATTTCAAAATGAATTTAAAGGTCATTAGTTCATGAAAACGAAGATTAATAACGGAAACTCATTAGTGTGTTTACGTGTAGTTCATATTTTAAATTTTACGATTAAAACTAGCAAGAAGTTAAAAACCGACTGAATGCGTACAATGTGTTGGATTCCAGACAAACTTCTACGTGAAGTTTCTACAGTTTCATTTAACACTTCATCCGGTGATTGACATTGGTGTTACCAATTTTTGAAATTTACATTCCACAGTATTTAATGTTAGAGTTATTATTATTATTATTTTTAATTATTCAAACATTTTGTGTTGGTTTGTTAACAAAATAAGGTTGTGAGTGATATGTAGTCAGATAAAAAAGGAATAACTTTTAAACCAAAAATTATAAATAAATGTGGTCACATGAATAACCTTAAAAACCCTCAGAATTTAGCATGCAGGTGAGCGGGTGGTGGTATGCATAGTGTTGTGTGTGTTGCAGACCTGCTGGGCGGAGAGCACGACCTACTGAAGGTTATCACTGTGCCATTCGCTGACCCCAACACACAGTACTTCGAGGATGGTCTGGATGGCTTCCCGGCTTACGGACTGCTGCCCGGATCTAATGTGAGCAGCCCAGCCAACCAGCTGCTGCCAGCCACCTTATATGACGAGTTCTCTCTGGAAGCGATTATCAAGCCAGCTTCTGACCAGGGTGGTTACCTCTTCGCTGTTGTGGCCCCTGGCGAGGCTGTGGTCCAGCTGGGACTGTCTCTGTCTCCTGCAGGGCCTGGCCGAACCAACATATCTCTCATATACACCGACCCTCACTCTTCAAGGTAACTACCATTCACTGTCACTAGCATTATAGACATATTACGTCCTTACGTTTGCCCGCGCAAGGGACTTAAGGGTGTTCAAGTGCGATAAAATCATAATTTTATATCTGTATGAAATAGTATTAGTTTTGTAGACGATACTTGTGAGTAGTTTCCTCTTACAATACATTTTTAGCTTTCATAGTTTTCTCATAACGGTGAAACAAAGTCAAAATTTGCTTGTTCTGCTGCCATGTAAATAGTGAAAACCAACTGACCTACTTGAATAAAATAATTCACTGCCATATTACATCCAATGAGCTATGTAATGAAGTATTCAAAATACCATAACGTAATATTTTGAATTTTTTAAAAAATCGCAAATGTACAGGGAAAAAGTTGAAAATTCAGCAATTTTTAAACACAAAAATAATTCACATGGTTTTTTAAAAAATGTTTTATTACGTAGCCCGTGATATGCTATTTCGCTGTGAATTATTTCACTTAATTAAGTCAATTGGCTTTCACTATACGCATGGCAGCAGAACATGCAAATTTTGACTTTTGACTCACCGTTATGAGAAAACTATGCGAGTTAAAATTGTTTCGTAACAGGAAACTGTACTCACAAGTATCGTCTACAAAATTAACCCTAATTTTATAAAAACATAAAATTATATTTTATTGCACTTGAACACCCTTAAACAGTAACCTTGCTAGAGTTTACTTTAAGCGTCTTGTAAGTCGCGGGATCCTGAATCGCTAGCAGGATTTTAGTCGTTTACATGGCGATCTAGCAAACATGGTCATGTGAATAATCAAAGCTATCTTATCCCAGCAGGTTACTGAATATAACCGCTTGTACATATTGTGCGCTAATTACTAACCTCTCCTCTTATACATTACGCATTCTCAAGAGTAAAATAGTGTCGCCATTTTGAATTTATGCATTTTTCATCGAAATACTCTTTTCAGTTTAATTTATCAAAATTCAACTCCTTTTGAACATAAAGTATACTTTGGAATAATTACTGAAACCACAAACAGTTACATGCTATTTTTGTGACGGCATCGGTAAATGAAAAAGTAATGATTCAGTGCTATAATCTGGACGTTAAACCGCATAGTGATACCCTGAACTTTTACTTAGACAGGATTTTAATACTGAATCTCACGTGCATATTGTTCCCAAAACTTAAAAAGTTTTAGTTGATAGCTGTTCTTCCCCTTAACGAACCTCACGTCTCTGATTTTAAAATATGTTTGAAACGAGTTGATATGTTACCTTTTTTGGTGACATACTTAGCACAGTACGGTTTTGTGATTTTTTCCCTTTCAGGATTTAAAGAATTAAACTTGCAAAAACAGCATAAATAAGTACCCATGGCCTTAATGAACCAACTTATGGCCAGCACTGTTGTGTCGCAGCAAACAGTCCCGGTTCTGTCAACAATGACGGTATTGACGGTGGAGGAATGAGATGGAACACTCGTCGGTGACGGCAGTCTTGCAAACATGACTGTCGTTTGTTGTGAAACCATCTATGGCTCAGAGGTTCACGGCTAAGAGCTAACAGTTTACAACTCATCTACAAGAAACTTAAACTCAACAAACGTGAAATCGGACCGTCTTGTCCGGATATAAATACATGATCCTCCCTAGAAAACACCTTACTTAAGGCCACGACCTTTCATTTATTTCAAACAATTGCGAATAGCGCGAATTTTTTTTAACCAAATGCTTTGGAAAATTTTTAGACTGTTTACAATCACACAATACACAATTTTGTCAGAGCATGTTTTAAAATAATGTACTGTTTTCTAGCAAAATAATAATTTTGCTTCATTTTCGCTTATTTTGACAACAAAATATGTCAGGCAATAATCTAAAAATCCGTCTGATTTATTGCAACAGAAAAATACGTACACAAACGATGATATATAAGTTTTACAAACATGAACAATGAATTTTTGGTACATGTATTAATTTGCGTTACACAAAAATATTTTCGGAACCACTGCAAAACTGAGAGCGAGGCCTTAACTAAATTAAGGTAATATGCTTGTGTTTTAAAGAGATCTAAGTGTAGGTCCTAGGGATCACATTTTAGGCAACTGCGATACCATTCAGCACTGACATCCCGCGGAAACATAGATAGGCTGTGAACTCATATGGTTCATTAGATGTATTATGCTACTATAGATAGTCTCTCTCACACCTACAATGCCAGTAGAAATATTCCTTGCCTGGTAAAATAATAATCGCATGTGAGTCCGACCTTTCAGAGTAAAGTAAGTTCTTTTGAAAATTATCATTTGAAAATTTACTGTCCGTTTCTGCAAGAAATTGATCTCTACACATATACGACAGTTAAATACTTGTGATCACAGAAATAATTTACAGGCACGTGTAAACAGTTCAATACAAAGCTTGTAAAAGTTTTTTTCCCACATAGCCAAGGTTTAGTTTTTTTAACAAAACACTTGTTTCCTATGTGTATTCATTAAGAAACATTGTCAAAAACAAGGAAACAGCTCGGTGATATGTATGATTTAGTATAGCCTAAGAATGGATACAATTAAAATACGAGAGTATCTGAAAGCTTTTATCACAAAAATATATGCTGATTACGATCCAGGTCATGATAAACTGATAACTGTCATTTGGTAGGCAAATTGCTGTGTAGTCGAACATTGTAGAGGGTGTTCACAAATAACACCGACAAACTCTGGCAGGTGATTCCTTGTGAAAAATAAAGCAGGAAGTATGCAAGAAACTTTGTACGTAATCGTGATATTAAAGGAGTAATTCGAATTTTAAAATCAAATTTTAAAACTTTAATTTCCGCTCAAACCGAACAGTGATCGACGTAAACGGACAAATCTCAGGATATTACTTCAAGATAATAAGGCCGACAAACCAACAGTAAGCATTAGTTGATACCTTCTACCCTTACGAAAATAAAAGGGGTCGCCTCCCTTAAATTGCTGACAACTTTTTATCGTCAGGATAATCCAACTTTTAAAGTGAATTATTGAGAAATGTGAATTTAGTAATAAAAAAGGTCCTCTTGTAGCGACTGTCTAGGACGCATAGTTTTCGTGCAAAACGCACGTCAAGTTTTGACGTGGTGAAACACAGCCTAGTGTGTAGGCAACACTGCGTACACGAGTGTCTGGTTTATTCCGCAACGCCGCACAGATGACGGTGGACATTCATCTTCGCGATCAGCTGTTGCCTATCGGTGACGTCACACAACGCTCGCAGCGCACGTCTATCCTTTTGTCAAAGTCTACTTCTCTTCAGGTTTGCCAAATAAACAATTTAGGGGTTCACCGGAATCCTTATAAATTAAATTAATATACATAAAAATATTATAATACTACCTAAACATTAAAGTTAAATCACTAAAACTGCCATATAAAAACAATTTAAATTTGCTACGTAACAGGTACCAACTTACGGCAAAATTTACTAAAAATTTACTGAGACAAACGGGGAAGAAGGAATAAAAACCATACAAAAAATTCCGTTTGTCTCAATCTTTAGCTGCCTTATTTATTGTGTACAGTCATTCTTCTCTGTTACTATACTGTGGCCAATATGTTTGCACCGCCATTCAGCTAGTAAAACCTATTTGTGTAGTGTATACGTAAAAAAAATTACAAAAATGTTGTAACTATGAGTTCTGTTAACTCAACATATTGTTAGCAGCAATGACATTATTGACGGAACCGGTGACGTGGGTAAACAGAAACATGGGAGGAATCGGCCATGGCCTGTAGCAAAGAGAATGTTAACATTTGCCTTATAAGATTGCAGAAATCAACCACGGAAAAAAATAAATCTGGATGGGCGGACCTAAATTCGATCACGGGTCAGCTCGAGTGTGATTGAAGAGTGTTATCATTACACCACGTTGCACAACTACTGGATACTAACAGACCGGCAGCTGACATAACCTTGGCTAGAGGTGCGTGCATTTAGCAGATTATTCTGGTAGCAGAATATACATATTTCACAGTTCAGAAGTTGCCACATTAGTAGATTGTTCATTGGTAAAGTCTCTGATGTTTAGTGAAACTAATTGTTGGACTAGCTTGTATCAACGCCTTATGTGTCCACATCTGCAGCTCTGCTTCATGGTCAGTTGATATTTCTTGCCCTCAGCTTCTTAGGGATTTCTAGCCGCAAATCACAGACGTGTGGTCTCGCAGTTACCTTTACTTTCATTAGCACAGTCGAATGAGAGAACCGCGTAGCTATAAGAGCCAGTGTCCCACGCTTGACGAGAAGCATGTCGCCTCTATTCGCAGTGCGTCAAACTGACGTGCAAGGTTTTCCTTGTAGTCTTTATCCTACGGGACTGTAAGCGGTGACCAAAACATAACATTTTTTAATGGTATAAAATTAAGACCAACGCATGCATCTCGCTTTGCACTTTACAAATTCAGGTAATATTTTCGGAGATACAGCAGTGTAAAAAAACCGTTATTAGCCATATAGAGAGGACCGAAAATAATGTATATAACAAGCGTGCTGAATTTTTGAAAACATAGGAGTATAGTTTCAAGTGTGTGTTCTTTTCGTAGATAAACAAATTAGGAAAAATTTAAGCGGTTTGGCGTAAAAAGGAATACGTGTGACACGCTGCAACGCCGTCCATGCGCCAGTCGAGGACTCCTCTTAATACAAGTCTGAGCAAAATTCTTTCCACCAAATTCTTTAAAAATTCTCGTCTACCCGTTGGCTTCTGACTGTACAAGCGGGCAGCACGTTGTAATCACACGACTTATTTATTACTGGTTTGCAGTCTTAGAAGGAGTGTCAAAACAACCGTCGTCCAACCACACATTTGACAGTGAAATGTACGTTTTCGGAGTTTGAACTTGTGGGACATATTCATGAGACCAGCGTGCCTCTGAGTTTTTGTCCGAGTAGACAACATACATATACAGTACGTCGAACAACCCTGCTTAAATAATATTTTCAATAATCTCGTTCAATAGGATTGAAACTGGCGTTCAAAAAGTCTACCGAATTAATTCTGGTCATACCCTTCTCGAGAACAAGGTATATTGTGGCTGGCTGATTAAACATGTGACATAACGTAACAAGTAATATACATATAGAAACTAACCTAAACGGCGTAAAACTGTACGCTTGGTATTCAGAACACCAAATAAACAAGAGCATGAAATTAATTTGATGCATTTTTAAAAATAAATAGAATATTATATTACTAAAATAAATGAATTGATTTATAGCTATGTGTTTCAACGTACACCCTTCATGTAAGGTTTGTTCCTACTACAGGCTGTCGTGTGTACGTCATTCACTGTCCCATGTGACTGAGCCAATAAGAAATATGCTATTGCCCAACTAAATGTCTGAGATCGGTCTGTGGTAATTTAATTCGCACGAAAGAAACAGTTCAACCAATAATATGTGTGAAGTCAAGCAATAATTTTTTCAAGAGTATGTTGACAAAAAAATACCTTACGATGTTTTGCCATCTCTAGTGTATTCTAACTTATAATGCATCAAATTTAATTTTATTTTAGGGTAAACTAGAACTCAGGCAATATTTCAAACTTGAGTCTGTGATACGTGTTTGATGACAACCCCGGATGTACAGGTAAACCTGATCACATGATCGTGTTAACCTAGTTGTTGTACTGTGGCAGGGGCGGTGGCTCGCATGCGGTGGCTAACTTGACTGTGCCATCATTCACCGGCAAGTGGCAGAGGTTCTCTCTGAAGGTGACAGCGGACGAGGTGACTATGTACCTGGAATGTAAGAAGAGTGACTCTGTGACTGTGCATCGAGTGCCACGTCAGCTTGTGTTCAAGCCAGGGTCCATGTTATACGTGGGCCAAGCTGGGCCTCTCATTGGTGCAGCCTACCACGTGAGTACACACATTACATTCTACACTCGCTATACTGCTGGTCGCCTCTCCATAACACTTTCCTCTCTGTAGCATACTATACACACGTCGCATTACTACACTATTAGTGGGCACACTCGGCTGCAAAGTGATGTGTATAAAACTGACCATCTTATATTTGAAGTCTACATCTTCTGCAGACTCAGTTAAAACTGTACAGTTTTAGCTCAGAACGTGTGTGATTTGTCCCATAACTGTTCGCGCATATCACACGTAACGCATTCTCCAATAACAGTAGGATAAAGATAATACAGTTTATTAAAGAAAGTGTTAACTTAATTATTTCACCAGTGCCTCTAACAATTAGAGAAGTCCTCGCTTATTGACTTGTATTAGATGTAAATAATATGGGCGACACTGGTACGCACATTGTGGTATTTTAAGCGGTGACCTTGTCATTTCATTGTTGCTATTCTACGAAAATATAATGCAAGTCAAACAATTTGTTCAGTATTTGAATTGACGAATATACTTGCCAATTTTTCCTAGGTAGCAGTCTTATAAAGCCGTTTGTGGTCATTTTGAGGGGCAAAAAATATGTTTCCGCTATGGATATGTGTTTTCAAAACTATTAGGAGCGTAGTTCAAAGTGTTTGTTAATATAATGAATAAATATTTAGGTAAACAGATCAGCAACTTTGGTGTAAGAAAGAACGCTCATGATAGGCTACTCCACACTTCAAATGCAGTCAGCCTGGCTGCTGATCACAGTGGCTGTGGTTAGCTTTGTAACACAACTACTATACGTGTTCCCGGTGCTATGAGTCATGAAATGACAGCCTATTTAATAGGGATGTTGTTAAGTGATTCCAAAACATGATGCCCAAAAATATCCTATTTACAAGCCATCCATCATTATTAAATGGTCTTTTTGTACAACTATATTGCACAATCTACTGCTCAGATTGAATCAAAACTACATATGTATCATACAGTAACATTTACTGCAAATTTACCAGCAATAATATGGCAGGACCATCGATTAAGGGCGTTCAAGTGGAAAAATAATTGTAATTCTATGTTTGTATGGCATAGTTACTTGTGACTAAATTTTATACTAGTGAAGAATTTTTAGCTCACGTAGTATTCGCACAACGGCATGGCAATAGTCAAAATTTGCATATTACAAGAACACAAGCCAACTGACTTCCTGAAATAAAATAATAAACACTTATACCAAGAACTATGGGGCATATTCTTAAAGATTTACAAACACGCAACGCAATTTCCTTTGTATTTAAAAAATTGTGGAAAGGATTCCAATACTTTTTACAGCAATTATTATAACGTACAAAATAATTATTGTATATATTTTAATATTTTAGCACATGCCTCATCTGTATTAATTAAGCCTGAATTATTATTTAATTTGGGTAAGAATTTTAGTTTTCTTAATTTGTATGGCACTGTAACACTCAAATTTTGACTTTGATCTGCCTATACGAAAATGCAAGAGCTAATATTTCTGACTAATTGGAAAATGTTGTCATAAGTAATGTGTAAAAAAACTAATACAGTGTCGTACAAATATAAATTTATGCATTGTTACCACTTTAACGCCCTTAATGTTCTGTAGATGTAGCAGTCAGTGGCAAGACGCGTGCCAGTTCAGTCAGAGCTTTGCGTGTAAGAGCAGCTGATCTCTATACGTCGCCCATATTGGTCGTAACCCGCAAGTGAATCCTATATAGGCGCCGCCCTTTCCAAACTGTGTATTAAAAAATAATTGGCGTCATTGTGAAAACTATAACGACAATTTTCTACAGATTATGAGAGAGGTTATTTACTGTAAGATTACTTGAAAAAAATGTAAATTACTTTCGCGATAGAGGAATTAGGAATTATATCTCTTTGTCAACATTAGCTCTCTTACAAATCACACTGGAAATTTAAATGTGTAATAATATATCTGCGATTTTAAGACATATACTTTTTTCATACATTGCTATGAAAACAGGGCAGAGAAAATCCAAAACTATACTTTAAAGTTATATTATATAATTCCTGCAAAATAAATATACGTTGACTGTAGTATACATACGAACGAAGTAATTTTAATAATATTTAAGTGCATATAACATATGGAAGAAAACATGAAAGAGTATAATTTTATTATGCGTAATGAGATATAATTACGACCGTTACTGGTAGACTACATACATATTACAGTTCAAACAGTCTTTGTGCATAGCCGCAAAAGTTAACAAAAGCCTAACAGATTTGACAGTAAATAACAAAAATGTTCGCGACAACATTTCAAATACTACCATTTAAGGTTTTGTAGATTAAACGTAAATTATTTCTACTGTAAATTAGGTAGCTAAACGTTATAGGTTAATCAAGAGACAATTAATGCCGCGTTTTGCGATGGTGTCGATATGTAGGATGTTTCATGCTAGAGTTTATGGAGAAATACTCGTTCTTCGGCAACATTTGGTTTTCTATCCGAATTTCTGCTCCTTATCGATATCAGAGAAACTAGTAGCGGAAATTGTCCCTTACCAAAATTGCCCTTGAGAAATTAGATTATGTTCATAACTTGTTTTATAATTAAATTTTAATTCAACTGACTCTCTAACTACAATGCGTGCTGATTAAAAAGTTCTGGTTTCGGAAACTAATTGCAAGAAATCAGAAAAAGTAAAAAAAAAAAAAAATATCCCGGAATATTCTCACTTCTTGAACTTGTGCCTCTTTCGGCTCAGACATGTAATTGCTGAATAGAGAAGTGTGTTGTGAAGCTCATAGTATACTCAGAGTGTAAGATTAATGTACAATAAAAGGCGAGTTAATTTAAGTCAAGTAATGGAGAGGATTCCAACAGTTGGCGTAAATATGTTTATTGTTAGTATTTTTTAACAAACTAAGTTAATGCATTGTCACGGGGTGATAGTATTGTTAATGTGTTGAAATGTACTGTTCACGATTAAAACATGTCGATAACGACAGCTTAGGCAGACTTCAGCTAACTGAACACTGAAATAATAAATTTTTTGGTTTAAATTTTAGGAGCAGTATCATTGCTGGAACACTGACATCCCAGGAAAGCAAATCGTCTCTATTATAAATTGCTTGAATTTTCCATTTAAACTAAAATAACTGAAAGTATTTTGACACTTATAAAATAAATCCTACAAAATTTTTCTTTAAATTGACCAACCAAATCGAGAGAAAATTGAAACTTAATATTTGTGTCTAATATTTTTACTGTTATGTAGGTGGTTCGGGATAAAGTGAGCAATAAAAAAAGCGCTGCTAACGTTCTAATTGCAGCCAATTCGTATCTGTCCGCGCGTAACGGTTAACGACGGGAAATGGCTACCCTCTCTGGACACGTCACTTGATGTTTGCGTGTGTAAGATCAATTGTTAGAGCGGATTCAATGACCTGCATGTCAGAATGCACTGTTCTGTGCATACTGAAGCCAAAACTATTTGTCCACCAGCTGCTGCTCTCTGGAACAACAAACAATAAACGAATAGACGGGACTTGAATATGCATAGGACATTGGAGTCTAGCCTGCAGGACATTGAATCCGCGAAATTTTCCAGGCCCTATAAATTGTGCAGTCAGTTGTTTGATAAAAAAAGTTTATTAATTGTATGAATACAATTTTGTTGATTTCAGTTGACTTTGTTTCAGTATTGTTTTATTTAAGTTAGAAAATACACGGGACTATGTTCTGTAATTTCGTTGCCAACCACACAAGTGGTAAGGAGACTATAGCTAATGTTGGATTATATGCAGTAACGGTTACTAATATTTTTCAGAGGTTAAACGTTTAGTGTTCACTTTATCCCGAACGTGCTATATCACTCTGCTGTGAAGTCCAGGTCGCACATGCTTCACCCCGTGACCGTGCAATGGCAGCGCTGAACTCTAATGAACGCCTGGTTATTGCACCATGGTGTCTTGTATGCTTGTGTGTTGTGACCATAGGTTCCGCCCGGCATCAAGGATACTTTGTTCAGGTATTGGTGGAATAACCTGGCACGTCAGCTGGTTTGTGCCATCGGTCAAGTCTTTTACGCGTGACACTGTTTGTAACGTATCTACGCTCCAGAGGAAATGTGCTGTTAGAATATTGTTTGTAATTTTTAACGCAACTCTCAGTATACGAATATTTACGCTCAGAACGTTAGGGCGTAACCATTCTGTCATGCTGCACTGTTTTCAATTGCTATTAAGAAGTAACTTCTTTTCCGAAGTGCTGCTGGAAAAGGGAACAAAAATTGTACGTCATTTGTGTACACGAAATGCGTTTTTGGTTCAGTTGTTTCTGGTTCATTCTATTAGATATTTTCTGCCTAACACGACCTAGGAAATAAATTAATTTTCTAGTTCGTGAATAGGCAGATACAATGTTTCATACAGAAGTTCTTCCATGTCACTAACGTAAAAAAAAAGGGCCCATGCAGTGTTTTCAAGTGTGCCTAAACGCGAAATCGTTTCGCGAAAATTCACTGCTGCTGTATCGCCGTTTAAAATGTTTTACAAGTTTTTAGATATTATTCCCAATCTCATTTTCGTAAAATGATATATTTTTTGTAACATTAACATAACTATTTTGCTGAAAGCCAAGTTTCAGATATTCGAGCTGTACAGGTATCCTTAAATAAAATGTAATTAAGTATTTTGGCAAATGGGTTTGCCAAGTAAGTAAATGGAAAAGCGATTAATTTTTGCAAGTAGCTTAAAATATCACATGCAATACAGTAATTTGGAAAACATAATTTCATCTTATTGTTAAACATTTAAATATGAGTTAATGAAATACTTACATAATACGCGTTATTAAAGTATGGGTATTTTATTTATCATTCTTCAAACTTTCGCTTTATAACAACTAATAACTTGTTAGAATAACGGTTGCTGAACGTGTAGATCGTTTCGTTACTACACGGTTAAGAATTTTTTACATTATTCATTTTTGGCTCATCTTTTTATAATATTACTTCGTTTACCAATTTTAGATTTTTTATAGTAAAGTTAAAGGGTGCAGAAACCTTTTAATTTTTTAATCTGTCATTTATACAAACCTTTATGTTTATATTAGCGTTTGACATACATGTGGATCAATGCATACTGAGTGTCTTATAACCAACTTAAACTTGTTTGATAAATAAAATTTGTATGGGTAGATATTTTTATGAAAATAATTCCTGTTAAAACGTACTGATAACAAACTTTTGACTGACCCTAAATATAATTTTTATACGATTATGGATGCTATAAGGTCAGTGAATTAAAATTTTAGGAAGTTTTTGCTAGGGTATGTCACAAATATATTTTCCATTCAATTTGAGGTGTACGTGTAAATTGAAACATTTTTAAGGCAAGCCTATAATTTAATTTCGAGTATTATGTTACTACTAATTTCATCATAGCATTGAGATTATTTGATTGTTTTGAGGAAGAAGTACAAATGGAATGTCACTTAGTCTTAGCAATATATTGTTTGTGAACTAATTTGAGAAATACTTGTGTTATTTATGAGTAATGTCCATTCGCCAAAGAGTTGTATTATAAACATTGTATCAATTAATTATTATTTACATGTATATTTAGTATATAAAGGTGTTAATGATTTTCTACAGGAAGTTTAATATTTAAATAAACTTTACTTTCCCGTGAGAAATAAATAACACCCATACACACAAAAATAAACATAAATAATAATTAATAGATAATGTATTTAATAACTTATATAGTTGGCTAAAGGATATGGCTCATAAATAAAACATGTATTCGTTAGATACGTATACAAGCAGTATATATTTCTGAGGCTCACCGGCACTCATCTTGCGCTTCTCCCTCGAGCCAATGGAATCATCTCAGCTTAATTTGCACTGCCTCACTGCTGTGGCACATACTGGTCGGACCAACTGACATCACTAAGCACCTCAGTCGTGTGAAGAACCTTCAACCTTGCCCAACATTGAACTGTGTGCTAGAGCTCGGGAAACAAATGTTATCCTACCATCAACAGCGAGTTTAATGATCTAAAGCTAAGCTACGCCTTGACAACATGATCTTAATATTGCAAATGCAATTTGTCACTGATGCATCTATAATAAACTAGTCGGCGTTTAATAAATTTAAGCTTTCTGTACTTGGATAAAACTCCCCTAACCGGTCTTTTAACATCTTCTGCGCTTACTATTTAGTAATAAATTCCCCGGTCATTGGGAAAATCTTATTGGAGATAATTTAGAGTTATGCTATACATTGGGACATTAATACAATTTTTGTTTTAATATGCTGCAAATTAATGTGGTTTACGTTTGTTTTGTACTTAAACTGGACCCATTACACATATCGCTATGGCAAACAATGATGTAGTCTACAGGTTTGATTTACAATTATAGAAAAATGAATGTTGGAAATAGAGCAGAAGGAGGGTTCCTCAGTGAGTTGCATAGAGAAGAGGCATTTGACGGTACTGTACACGGAACTTCTCTTTGTACAGCGCCGGTCATATTTCTAATGGCAATAGAAGGAAATGGATTTCGAATTATTTTTTGGTCATGACTATGATATATTAAAAGAAAAATGGTTGACTATATAATCTCTACGTGTAATTATTTAAAAAACACGAATAACTGGAAGAATGATTGTTAGAATTTGCCTTTACGCTTCTTTACAACTCACTTTACCCCTAGACCAACTCAACTTGCAACTTATTCTAATATTTCTTATTATTAAAAGTGAAAAGAACATAGAAATTTAAACGAGAGGGTGTGATTTGTACATAGCTTTATGATCTCCGACAAACCCATGATTTCAGTTTAACACTGCAAAGTTGTGATAAGTTTTGTTTATCCTTATAAATAACTAGCAGTCCCCCGCGGCTTTGCTCGCGAGTATTATTCGTTGTTTACTTTAATTGAAAAACTTCTTTGTACACACTATTGGTACTTCAATCATCAAGTGTTAGAATGTCCAAGCGGCTAGTTGAACTAATTCTGCAGAAGGATAAGTAGCTATAGCTGTCCACGCGAAAAGCAGTCTTAAGTTTGTCCCTGCCACTAACAGCGACTACTCCTGGGCCTTATTTATAGCCCTGCCTATTTGACGTTGTGGGGTAATTACAGACATCTAAGGTAAGTGGTTAATCGAATGAGAAACATCTGTTTACCCTGTGCACAACCATTGGTGACGGTGCCCTCAATTATATATTTTCAAAATATTCACTTTAACTTTATTGACATTACAAAGTTTCAGTGGGTAAAGGTTTAGCGGAAACGTATTTGGTGCCCCAAACCTGCAATTAGTGAGATGATATATCGTCCGTTTACTGCCAAAAGTGACAAAGTCAGAATGAGATAAAATTATAAAAATGCTAGGAATATGTATGTTGTTCACGAACAACTGCCCAAGTTTAAAGTCTATTCGTCGTTTCGTACTGTTGTGTCACAGTATAGTAACATACCACATTTTTGTTAATATCTACAATTTAATACTGTTTTTAAACGAAATAGCATTTATGACTTAATCACTTTTGGCAGTATACCGACGATATGTCAGCTGAAATTGTAGAGGAACCTAAGTGGAAATCGAACTGCAATTTTACCCCTTTTAAAGACTACATGTAAATTGCACTAATTCGATCTGCCTTGTAGTTTTTGTGTGTCAGAATTGAACGTTTGCACGCAGCTTTTAACGGAATTCGAGGCTAGAACCTCCCGGAATTTAGACCTGAGTGACAAACAACTGGGTCACGTAACGTCGAAATAATTCATGAAAATAAAATTTATTGAAAGAAAAATAAAATATCTGTGTCCTGGGCTCATAGAGGTTGTACAACACCACGTCTCGATAGGTAGGGAAACTCCAGTATAAGTTGTTTCTCGCTGCTTGTTCCTGCTTTTCGGATCGTCTACCTTGATTATTGACAAACTAAGTTTTTTTCTTAATAATCACGTTTCTTATAAAGAAAAAAATTACATACATATATTTTTTTAATATTTACGTAAGCATCACTCTGACGCGAACAACACCTCAATATCGCTACTTTTTAGATAGATATCGTGGGTTGATGGAAAACAAATGTTGTGCTTTTTTACCCTTTTGGGTGTCGAATTTCGAAATATTTTAAATTTAAATCTTAGACATTTGTATAAGTATCCAACTGAAGTGTAAATCACATCGCTAGCCCGTTCAGTTGAATAAAAATCGATCATTCGCTAAAAAAAAAAAAAAAAAAAAAAAACATCGCTCCTGCACAGTACTGAGAAATCGAATTTCAAAAAATCTGAAAACCGTTTTGCGATAATTTCTGTAATCATCATCCTGAAGCAAAATTTAATTGTATATCTCGACGGGTTCGATAGATATCGAGGATTTATATAAACCACGTTCAAGGTCTTTTCACCACTTAAGATAGTAAATTTCGAAAAACCCTTGAATTACGTTTTAGAATACTTTATTGGTATCTCGTGGACGTAAAAAACACAACTTTAGCCCGCTGGGTTCAAGATATATTGACGATTAATTGAAAACGCTTTTCACCACTTTTCACCCCTTTTCACGTCCTTAGGTGGCGAATGTCGAAAATTCCTGAAATCACTTTTTAGGTATTTGAGTAAGCATCAATCCTAAACAAAAATCACGTCTCTATATAAAAAACTATGGGATCGATATATATCGAATGTGAGT
>PNEQ01092493.1:0-59375 GCA_003012365.1 Medauroidea extradentata
TTTTCTATTGTAGGCTCCATTTTCATATTTCCGCTTCTCTTTTGTCTGCGCTAACCGGCTGTTATTTCGCCTAGTCGTCCGTTAAGTTTACCGAACGGTACATCAAAATGAAAAGACAAAGTTCGTTTTACTGTTTCCTACTGCTGTTACAGAATCACGTCTTCGGTACTCTACTCTCGATACATCTCGAAAATTTCGTAAACTGTCCTCTGCTGTAAATTTTCGTTTCATAAATAACGAGTTACAGAATCCCGCTGCTGGTCTTACTAAGGGTAATTACTACAGGTAGAAATATCAATGTTAAAAGTTTGGCACAGGGAAAATTTCTGCTGCTTGAGCACTGGTACGGGTAATTGGTGCAAACTGACCAATGACAGAGCTTTCCTGAATTTAAAAAAAAAAATTAAGTTGATTATTTAAAACAACGCGTTTTTTTTTTTTTTTTTTTTTTTTTTACGTTAAGTTAAATGACGTCTATCATTTCCAAACCTATTTTAATTTAATTTTACTACAGTTTCGAATCTTTCTGTTCCTTTAGCGATAGTAGCGAAACTAGAGGCAGAAATTTTTCCTGTGCCAAACTCCCATGAGAAAACACGTTTTCTTTCTAACCTGTAGTAAAATCAACCGTAGTCTTACATAGGTGGTTGTAGCTTTTCACTTAATGTACACGGTGCCCTCACAAGTTATTTCGTCTCAATATACAATTTTGTAATGCATGCTTAAAGAAACAGTTTACTTCTTTTGCGTGTAAATGACCTTATAGCTTCTAGTGACGTCTCAATTGCAGGCAACAGAAGATATGTGGTGCAAAGTTCACCGCTACTAACCTCCTTGCTAATTATCACAGAAATTGCAAAGCTACTGTGGATATGTGATTATAAGCTACGGCGTGCACAAATATCAATGTATGGTCGGAGCGTTGGAGTAAATAACTTAATTGTTTTATGCTTCCTCTCAAATCATTACTTTCTGTCACGCAAATATTTTTTGCCTACTTTCCCAAGGAAAAAGTAGGCTTATCAGATTACCTTTCTGGCTGTTTGTCTGTGTGTGTATGAGTGTGTGTGTGTGTGTGTGTGTGTCCTCCCTAAAAAAAACTTTTTTTGAACTAGTGGACCGAATTTCATAAAACTTTGTACACTGTAGTTCTTAAGCGGTGACCCAAAAATTTTATTTTTGCATAGTATGAAGTAAAGACTAATACACGGACCTTGTTGCAATTTACGGATTCAGTTCGTATTTTTGGATTTACATCAGTCTAAAAAAAGCCGTGTTAACAATTTCCAGAGGTCCCAATATTATGTTTATAACAAGCATACTGCATTTTCAAAACGTGGTATCTGTAGATTCAAGTGTGTTCTTTTCACAGATAACAACAATAACAATAAGTTCATCGGGTTTGCGTAAAAACGTTTTCGCGTGACACGCCACAACACCGCCCACAGGCTAAGTACACAGTCCTCTTAAGACCTCGTTGTTTAAGGTCCATAAAACTCTTCTCACCACAACTCTAACGCTACGTTAGTAATATTTTTATCTGACGTTTCAACAATATGAGATGCTGTTCATCTTGGCTGCTGGACATGCACATGTGGCCGTGAGTCGACCATAGCTAAACAAGTGCAGTTCAGATGTCGGTGTAGTGGCAGTATTCACATCATCATAAACGTCTGTCTGCCTTGGAAGCTCTCATACAAACGATGCAAGCGCGATATGGGGGAGGGTGAAGGGGTGTTTGTCGTCGCAGGTCACGAAGGGTAAAGGGTGGTCGGAAGGGTTGGAGGCCGCCTAGGGTTAGCTCGTTAAAAGCGATGTAATTCGCAGGGTCTTGTAATGGGATGACACGGGGCCAGGACATGTCACATGGGATTTCCGCCAACGTTATTGAAAAACAGAAGCGGCACATGGAAGGAAACTTATGCGACACCAGGGGGCTGCAACCCTTCCTGTGACTCAGACCTTAATCAGGCAGCTCCCTTCCTCTCACCCCTAGTAACACAATCCCACCCCCTTGCTACTCTCAACGGCCACGACGGAACCGCTTTGATACAACCCCCTACCCCTGTGTAAGGGTGGTCCCTCTAACGGCTTAATTGAAAATAGCGCGGGCGGGACGCATCGAGGTATTTGTCAAAGCCGAGGGCGATGTCAAGGCGGTTGACGTTGTTTAGTGACGGCTCATTGCTTACTGTCAACAAGGGCGGATGTGAATTACACACCCTGCGGTAGGCTTATCTAAACGACAGCCCGAGGGTCGTAGGTGGTATGGGGGTGAGGTAGACCTACATATTAGACGCCACTTTCACTTCGTTTCAAAACTTGAAAATATATAATTACTTCCTCAGGAAAAGGTTTATTAGAAAGTTTTGTAACATTTAAGGTGTTCGCCTTTTCCTTAGCGTCCATCCCTTACTATGAACGGTTTACTATTATCAAATTAAAATTACGACACACAGAACACGATATGAAATAAGCTTATTGTACATACACATTTATCACGTTTGTATGAATGCTACCAACTTTGACAAATGTCATTAAATTTATTAAGTACCTCTTAACGAAACATATTCGCCTCTAAATATTTTTGGATGCAATCTTCTTGTTTCGGTTACAGGTCTGTTGTAATTTTTATAGTCAGTCAAAACATTTTTTATGTATAATTTTATTTTTTATTTACTTAGTGTATATAATATATATATATATAGACACACACAGAAAGTCCAGAAACAACCTCATAATAAGTACACCATACTAATATGGAACAAAATTGGAGACGAATATCTTACTGTAAAATGTTGTAGGATGACATTTTACATGCACAATGTGGCAATGTAACACTGTAGTTAGTTCCCTCTTGCACTCCACATATTTCTTTCTTATCTTACTACTGTTGTTCTAACCAGCAAACTATGGGTGCGGGTTAAAACGTCGAGCAGTCTATTTATAATTCTATGTTTACTTGACGTAAAATATATAAAATAATACCTGGATGTAGAGCACAAAATGAAACTAGATCCGTGCAGTGTTGTCACGTTGTGCACGTAAAAAGCCAACGTACAACGTTTCTCCACACATTCTGTATAGATTTAAATCGAATATTTAAAACAAATATTAAATACTATGTTGTTAATGATGACTCGATGCTTAGCAATTTTATTGTTTGTTCGTGGTTTTCTTGTAAGGAATTTTAAAAATAGTTTGTATTGCATCCTACTTTAAAAGTAATGTGTTGTATATATTTTGGTGTGCATTTGTGCTTCCAGGCGTATTAAAAATATTATAAGTGTTCAGATTCATTGCATACCACTTTTAAGAGACCTTAAGATTTACATAAATAATATATTCTTACCGCCTAGGTACTGGAGTTTTGAACTATTTCTGTAACCTAACTAGTCGCTCAAATTTTATCAAATTTATATGATTACCAAGAGCCTTACCTGGAGAACGGGCTAGCGACGACGACATTACAATTATGTCAGTTGTTGCACAGGACGAGGGCCTCAGAGATTTTCCCCATCAGCACTGAAGTGTGGTAATATAAACCAAAGTATTGGGGGAATATGGTCTGTCTCCTTCAAGCCTTCCAGCCGCCACCAGCTCGCCAGGACGGTACTGGGTCGAAATCCACGACGTGCCACCGTCCGTCAATAGCCGAACACATTCATAATCAGCCTTCGGAATCATGCTAACGGCGAGGTCTAAGGTGTCCGAAAGGTTAACCACCATATAGTAGAGTATAAACTTAACTTAACTAATTGAACAGCCGCTTCCCTCGGAGAAGAATGCGGAGAAGAAAGAAGATTTTCTAATGATAAAGTGAGGATTCGGGCCTAAAACTGAGTTGATGATGAAGATATAAAAAAGAACCGTACATGAATTATAACGGTTATGTTATTTCGTGACCTTACAGAAGCACCAAGTCATTTTGCTTGTAGTTAATCGTCGGACCTTTAAAAATTAAAATGAATTTTAAGAAATAAGTGTGGTTGATGATTCTTCGTAATACGCAAAGAAACTTGCAAAATTACTAGAGGCTGTTCACAATAAAGTCAGCACTTTTGAAGACTCATCACATGTTGTTTATTGTTGTCTCGAGCGTTTAACTCATAAGTGTAGTAAAATGTATACTTTGTTTTAAATACTTACCCTGCTAAGTGTATACTAGCAACATTCCAATATGTACAAACTGGTTGAAAACACAATAACCAACATTCACATGTGTTCACTTTACTATGAATAGCCCTTAGATTTTCTATCCAGGAAGTGATATTCCTGAGTCATATACGATAATATGTTTAGAGCGCACCGAAGTTTTTACGTTAGAAATAATGGTATCATAATTTAATAGAAAAATTAGGAACAACTACATTTCAATTGTGCAGAAAAATTAACGATCTTTCCAGTGTACACCTGACATAATTTTATATTTCGTTGACCTCATTCTGATTAGAATGCAAGAACATTTTGAAACTGAAAAAAATAAACACTACTAATAAAGTATTTACTGTTAAATTCTAAAATATCCATATAAATGTAAGATCATTTAATTTAATAAAAATTCATATTTCTTGCCTACCATTCAACTTTGATTGTTAAGCGCATTTATGTCATAAAATTACGTTTGAAAATTAGCAACATTTATGAAACATTCATCCCAAAAAAATAACACATTTTTATGGCTTGTCTCTTACCCCAGAACGGATTATTACAGGTTAAGTTTTCGAAAATGTAAACATATTTTAACCTATGCATATTTAAGTATGAAACTTTTACAGTTTCACAGTAAAAATTCCTATTGCCTATTGAAGTATGAAAATAGATCCAGGTTTCGTTCATACATACATTTTTTATTCTCTATTTGATAATTACATGAGTGTTTACCTAAATCATGTAGAGAACATGACCGCATCGTTTTATGTACAAAACAATACAACTTTTAAAAGTCTGCACATTACAATAATTATAAAAGTATTAAACCTAAATGTTGCAGTAACACATAAAAATTGACACAAATAAAGTAATTTTGTGAAAAATAAAACGAATTTCTAATTAAATACTTTCTAAATTTTTAAATAGATTGTTAGTATTTCCACCATACATTTGTTTTATTATGTTCACGTTATTTATTAAAGATCTAATATCCGTAGTTAATGCGTGTCATTTTGGTATTACGTTTATCTACAAGATAGGTAGTGCAGGATATTTTTTTTCTGATAGTAAATTTATGAATACAAGTATTTTTTTTTTATTTTCACCCAATTTTATTTAAGAAAAATTAAAATATAAAAGATATGTGTTGTCACGTACGAGTTAATATATTAAGAGAAGAAGTAATTATTTCCGCAAATCTCTGACTTTACGATGAAAAACATTTCTAACAAGGATAGTAAATTAATATTTTTATTTCTTCAGCTTCGTCTCGTGAAATAATTTCCTAATTTCTGCAGCTCTCAGCTGAGGGGAAAAAATAGAGAGTCGCTTGTTTAATTAAAAGCCCGGGGCTCTAGGCATTAGCTTGTGGTGGCAGCTGCACTAATGACAAAAATTCCGCATAACGACCGATATAATTGTCAACGCAGGAGGGCATTAAACATCTCAAGGGCACAAACGACGTAGTTTAATATGTCTGCAGTAGGGCAAATTACATCCTGGGAAGAATTTTCTTATGGTTCAAAAGAAATGTAAGGAAAAAACGCCGTAGTTGATGTGACAGTTTAAGAAATGATAATATTTGTATATTTTTATCCAAATATAACATACAATGTATTTATCTATTGAATGTGTTTATAAAGCTTAATTTACTTACAAAATTTGCAAAAATATTATTTGACGATACAACAGGGAATTAAAAAACAAGAATTTAAGTGTTTTATTTTATTAGAAATGTCGTATGGTGTAAATTCGTGAAAATAAGAAAAGTGTGGCATAATTTGTCCCTCTTTTTCGTTTGTACGACACCAGAAGATTAATATTTAAGTATTTTATCAACAATAGCTTCGTGCGGGCAAAGCAGCAAAAGTAAAACATTATTCGCAGATACTGACATAATTGACCTATTTAGGAAAGAATAATGTTATTTCCCAAAAACTTGTAAGTGAATTTACAGTTTTTGTCTAATTAATGGCGTGCAGTCATGCTTTAATAAAACTGTCGCACTTATAGACGCAAATCGTGTTTACAACGTATCAGCCATTTTAGGTAATTTTTTTTAGTTTACTCGTCGTTAGTAAATTTTGTTTCAAACACTTCATCTCATGCTAGTACGTAATGATGAAATCTTTCTTGAAATCATACGATCAGTAGATTGCAATGGTTTGATTTTTTTTATCAGCATTATTTAAGGACCTAGGTTAAGGCACTGAACATAAGTTGAATCTTCGTGATTTCGATTTCTCGACAGTGCGAGTTCAATACTCTGCAGTTAGAGGGCGTGGTACATAATTCAACGCTAAAAGCATTAATCTATAACCGTACGTTTCTTGAAACCAATTTACGAAAGTTAAACAACAGGAATCCTAGACAATAGTTTTAGCGTTACGAACTTCTGTCATGGCACAGTCTCTGACGCCGCAACTTCATGCGCAAGAGATCACGCGTTACGAATGAGTAATTCTGGATAAATATTTACTCATAAAGATGGCAAATACCATTATCTAGGATTGTCATTGAGTATTTTATCCATATTGGCTTCGAAAAAAGCGTAGAAATAAATGTATGTTTTCAGCGTTCATTTATCTACCACACTCTCTTGATGATTCTTAACGAACTAGTTTTATTTATTAATTTCTGAAACGTAGCTATAAAATGCAGAATACGTGAAATTTAGATTTTGCAAATGGGGAAGTGAAGATATTTTAGTCAGCACTCAACACCTAGGTCAAGGACTGCGAAACATTCGCCAACCATGTAAATTTGCATGTCACACCGGGATATTACCTCAAAATATTTAAATTATTAACAAAAAATCCAATAACGATAGTTTAATAATTGGAAATGTGACATTTTAAATACTGTGAAGAACCCCCAAGAGGGTAATGTAAATTTGAGAATATGCGATCATTATACATTCAGCAAAGCCTTGCTCTGTCCGGGGGCGTTGTGTATTTATTTTTACGTTAACTGTCAGTATGGCGCATGGCGGAGTATGTGAGCTGACGGACGAGCTAAAACTAATATTTTGAGCTATGGAAAGTAGTCATTGTTAATTTTAACTATGGTGGGCCATGAAATGAATTGAGTCAACTTTTAGGCCATAGCTCCGATAAAATTGGCCGGCCCTGAAAGTCCTTAGTGCTGTAGAGGCTTGACTCAATGTATAAAGCAGCGCCGAAATGATGGGGTGGGGGAAACGAGAATTCCCCGAGAAAATCCGCCTACTAACGGTATCGTCCGGCACATGCAAAAATCCAAGTACGTACCGCACCGGGAATCGAGCCCGAATTACCGTTGTGGGAGGCGAATTCTCTAGCCACTGCGCCAACCCAGCAAATGTAGAGAGGTGTACTCTCTGTTGTATTGGTATTGACATACCGCAACACTGCTTCGTTGGCCTGAGAGGCTTGAGTACAACGCCGCCATACTTGACACGGCTCGTCTACAGAATAAGCCGAGCTCACGTTATTAGAGATCAAAATTCTTGACTGCAATTTCTTCTCATATTGATAATTATAACTCCACTGTACTGCAGATTCAGCATACCAGAAGGAACATGAGGTCTTCTCTTGTAGCCTGTTGCTGCGTTGTATTCTACAATGAGTTAAAAATTTTCCATGAGCTGCAAAATATTTTAATCAACCTGCAACATAAGTGTCTTTATGGACACAGCTTAACTCCAGTGTGTGTCTTCTTCCTTCGCTTTGAAATGGGCGCTATGCACAGAAAAATTTGTAAATTTATAACTGTACCAAACACTTTCCTTATGTTACGCAACACATTAACAGCGATTTCCCTTAAGATAAAGTACTTTTTGGTTCCATAGTTTTCTAACAAGGGCATGTCAGAGTAGTGATTTGACTATTTTCGCTACTAACTCTAAGTTACAAATTTTCAAATGATACGAGTGAATTAATTAATGTGAAAAGTAAATGTATTAAGCAACAGAATGACACTTTTTTTATTTCACGTTAAATTACTATTTCTTTTAAATACAGGTACTTTAGTTTATATATATGATTGAGGTATACTCAAGATTTTTTTTTAACAAACGATGTCTGCGTGAAATTACATCGGTGTCAGTCTGTAGTTTCTTTTATTCTATATTATTCCATTCGTATAGTTTGAATGGTTTTTATTTTAGGTAAGCAGCGACACGCGATCGTGTAACAACTATGAAGCCGAAAAATATTTTATTTGGTGACATTGCTATTAACGTTATGAATAAGAGTAAGACGGTGTTTGGTACAATAATAAAATCACGAATTTTTCTGTGCACAGAAGTCTTAAGTTGGTGTATTTCTGACGTATTGGTTAGAGAATTTCTATAATATTTACTAATATTTTTGTAGACCAGTATATTTATATTTATATATATATATATGTATATATATATATATATATATATATACATACACACACACACACACACTGGTGTACGTCTAGTCAACAGCGTGCGTGGTCATTAGAGAAAGTTACACACAACAGTAAACAAGGAAAGGATTGGAACTGCGTTTGAATACCGATTTTGGTAAATTATGGAAAACCTAAATCAGGATGGCCTTAGACGGGTATCAAACCCGGGACCTTTCGAATACGAGTCTTAACTTGTCAGCGTTACTCAATATCGCTCGGTTTTATAGTACACAGATAAGTTGTAATATAAACACTCCACAATACGAAATGTAGCTTGGTAGCGTACGGGTTTCTTAGAAAAAATGTGTTTGAATCAAGGTATGCTATCCGGTACACAAAATTGTCGGCTAAAAAAAAGCCTCGAAATCTTACTGTTCCTCGGAAATTGTACTTAATGCGTTGCGGACGTTTAACATACTTCCGAAATAACTTTTAACATATTTTCAAAAAATTTACCTTGAAAAGATTTTTGTTTTGACCGTGTCCTAAAGCTTTCTTGCAAACATAAACTAGCTTGTATCCGCATTAGCGTCCATGTTACAAATGCGACATAATTTTCTACTTTGCGAGTACCGGAGTGCTGCAGAGGAAACTTTGACGTCAAACAGTCGTTACATTACTGTCTCTTAATATTTTACTTTCACATTTTTTTTACGTAAATCATAATTCTCTCGCCCTTAGTGTTGCAGGGAAGATGCTTAGTGGTCGGAAGGCCCTGCGGAGTAAGATTTTAAGAAGTTTTTTCCCTCCCATCAGGGCGAAAACAACCTCAGCTATCAGAGCGCGTCTTGAAGGCCTTCTGATGGCGGTGCATTAAGGAAGGGGAGATTCCCGCTCAATTAGTCATTTATGAGTAGAGTAATTACGCATAAAGAGATAAATGTGCTGTCTAATGACTGAGGCAAGGGGAAAAAATCTTAGTCCTACGGACTTTCCAAACTATTCCTAAAAGTGGCACATGTCTTTATGGTTATGTACATTTTTTAGCACGTAAAACGTCATGCCAGAATCACATAGGCATGGCAGAAGCGAAACGACGGGCGAGATACGACACTAAACACTCTCGTTATTGGAAACAGTAGTATGGCTGTCACGCACAAAAATACTAAAAAAAAAAAAATGTTAAATCTAATTTGTTCATTACCACTACATATTAACCTATAGCACGGCAGCTACGCGTGTTTACAGAATTTCAATATTTTTCGTTTATTTTAAATATCTTTTAATAAAACACTGTAATTCCGAAATATTGAAATGAATGCACAATGCAGGATATTATTTGCTTATGTTAACAAACAATAATCTCTAATTTAAAATAAATAAACGCAATTTACTACCAACATAGATTAATAAACATTTGGGCGCAAAGTTAAATTCCTACAGGAATAGATTCGATATGATTTCTATTCACAATTCGCGTAACTTCTGCCATTTTTGCCACGCTGACGAAAACTTCGGTGCTGATTAAAGTACACACACACCCCCACCTCTCTCTCTCTCTTTCTCTCCATATATATATATATATATATATATATATATAATATATATATACATACCAACACACACACACATACACATAGTGTTGCAGAGGTCGTGTCGCTTTTGTCTTGCCTATGTGATTCCGTCATCAAGTGGTGTCAAAACGTGATTTACGCAATAACATAGGACATTTACAGAATGCAAAATATTAATATCTTTATTTCTTTCCCTACATTGTTAATTCCATCACAGTCGCGCAATTGTACTATCTAAAACAATGCCAATATTGTATATGTTTTAACAGAATAAATATACCGAAGCTAAATATAATGGATGTAAATATATCCAGAAAACAACAAACTCAATTAAAACTGTACGTTCGCTACATGATTTCGGTTTAAAACTTGCTGTAACTGACGTAACGTATGTAATCTCTGACTTCAAACAAACATTTCATTTTACTTGATGGTGATACGTTGCGAACAGAAATTGTAGCAAGCAAAGTTTTAATTAGCACTTTTTTTGTATTGTCCCAACCTAAAATGAAACTGATCATCTATTCCGAACAATGTAAAATGTACGGCCTGCTTTTTTCGTAGTGCTGACCATTGATGTTGCAATAGGTTTTGCGACTCGTATTAGAAAGGTTGTGTGTTCACTTTTGAACCGAGTGGACTTTTTAAAGTAAACGTTTGATGGTTTGTCCCAGTTGCCACCTTTACACAAAGAAGCACATGTCCGTCATCTGTTACATATCTTCCGCGAGACAAAACTCTTATGACAAAGTGGCTATTATTTATTAACTACGTGTGTAATGAAAATATGTTTATATTACACACGGATCAGCGTTTCCAATCTTACTTCAACAGCTAATTTGCGGCGTAACTCGTCATTCCGGGTAGCACACTGAAGATCCAGCACTGTGGAACAGATTCCTACAAATTAACTTATATCCATAACCTCACGCAGAGTTTGGCGATTGTTGTATGAACATTTGTCTCCTGCAATGCATCAAATAAATCCGTATTTTACTTTTTGTACGTGCCATGGATATCTATAGAACTTAAGATATCTATATACTATATGTTGGCGACGAAAAATTTATAAAAAATAAGTTTGGGGAATTTAAGAGAGAATTTATGATTTCAAACGAAACTGCATATTTCTGCTGTGATAATAGATGCGCCGGTATTCAGATAATGATAAAAACACAGGAAATGTAAATGATTTGAATAACGTTTTTTTTATAATGTCGTTATTTTCACCAATTTCCAGCTGTCATTCGGCATATAAGTTATTACTTCCTACACTTAAAAAATATTGGCAAAATTTACAAGGAATTTTTTTAAACTTTCACAAACCTTTTGTAAAAGTACAAATGTTTTCTTGAAAAAATTTGTATTTGTAAATGTGCAAGGATTTTCTTTGTAAAAAAATACTTAGAAAAATCACAGTTTTAGTGGAAGTAATGCAATTAATGGCCTATAGTTTACTTTTCTTCTGAAATAACATCAAAAATTATATAGATGCCTTTTTACAAATCAAATAATGTTGCATAGTTGCACTTGAAAAAAAAAAAAACAGATAAACTTATGTCTAGTAGTAGTAGTAGTACGGAGTGCAGTCAATAACCTGAAGGATATAGGTCGATTCACGAAACGTCCACTAACTTACTCAAAATATTGACATGTAAGAAGTATTTGCGTATCTGCTATTTACCAAATACATTAATTTTCATAATCATAACAAAATGAATAATACATAGGTATTTTTTTTGCAGTTAGGAGTACATGGCTAGACTTTGTAACGTTACAACGTACTCATCGTATTTTTTACAAGACAACATTGTGTAGTTGTAGAAAGAATTTCCTTGGAAACTGGGTTTCCAAACATTTTCCATGTAAAAGTACAGAGAAAGTTTTAGAATGCACAGTAAATTACGGGAATCATGCATAGAGAAGCAATAAACAGAGTAATATTACTTCTGCTTGAGCTACGATAAGAAAAACGCGTCGGCGCTCGAGGTTGAAAATTCGATTCAATAAGGGTTTTTCACTAAAATATTTCATTGAGGTACGTAAAACCAGTCATCATCCATCAATACTCGTACCAACGAAACTTCTAAGAAACGTTAAAAAAATTTAGATACAATGTTCATACTATTAATTTTTTATGGTCAAAATTAACGTAAGTGCTGCAGAAGAAAAAGGGTACAATTTTTATAGTGTGTTTCTCGCTAATTAAAGTCGCGTGTGGAATGCCTTAGAATGGTTCTAAACTATGAGGCAAAATAAAGTAGTTCCCAGATTGTAATGGAAGACAGTAGGTAAAACGTTGAATGAGTTACGGCATTATCTTATGATCATTTCCCTATATTTAAGACAGCAAATGCAATGCTGTAAGGTTATGAAAATGTCGCGAGGCAGACATTTTCCTTGTGACTGGTGGTTTCGGCGTAAGCAGCTATTGGCCGGCAGGTTGGTTCAGAGCCTCGTCACGAAGCCTGCATCACCTCGTACATAAACAATGTGATGGGGCAGTGGTAGAGGGGAGTCAGGGTTTGGTGTGAGGGGTGGCATCGTATGAAGGTCAGTAAGTCTGCTGAACACACCCTTATTGATCGCGGGAGTCTCCCTCAGGGAACATCTACAGTTCTCTCCCCTTTTTTTCCTTGCCTGATGCACACAAAGACAAAGCGAAAGCACTACGGGCTATTTTTTTTTAAAATAATTGTTTCCGGTATCTTACATGATTTTTTGTAACGTACTAAGGGGCAAAACATTATGTATGGTTCTGCTATTATAAAGTTTTGCTAGAATATGTGAATGATAAACGTATCTTTATGATTGTACTAAATCTAAGTTATTAAACTTCCCAGCATTTTTCATAGTATAATGTTGTGCCTACAAAGTTTGCTGCCTTTGAGCTAAAATTGAGGTTTATAAAGTAATAGAAAAATTTCACAGTGATTTGTTTTAAATTTAATTATTTGAAAAATTAAATGTATTCTGTGGCGAGTCTGATATTCAAACATTTGATAATGTTTGATGTTTAGTTCATATTCGTTAAAGGTAACGTTTAAGTTCACATTTTACGAAAACACTATGAACACACACAAACACACCCACCTTTATATATATAAACATATATATGTGTGTGTGTGTGTTAATTTTAAAAGATAATTTACCAAAAAAAAAAAACATTCTACGCAAAATACCTAATACTGGAATATGAAGGAATTTCGAAGGTGGAAAACAAACACCCAAACACACACACGCACACACACCTACACACACATACACACACACACATATATATATATATATGTGTGTGTGTGTGTGTGTATGTGTGTGTGCGTGAGAGATATTGAATGTGTACGTGTTTTTCCCCCCTTCAAAATTCCTTCATATTCCAGTATTAGGAATTTGACATAGAATGTTTTTGTTTTTAATTATGTTTTAAATTTAACTCAATAACAAGTAAAAATTCTTTAAGAGTTATTTGGATCTTAGCTTTTTCTTTTTTGTTTGAGTCACGGGGACGGAGAGGATGATTTGATAAGTTGACGTTACTCACAGTTTCGCCTCCGAGCGCAAAGTACAACACTAGCATGCAGAGTTTCCGTAGAAAGTGTTTTTCAGTAGTACTCAAGAGGTGAACCTATTATTTTATTTATAGAAACTACGTACTAAAATCGAACTCAGGTTCGCATAATTTTCTTTCACGGTTACGGTTGATATTTTCTCATCTATAGTAACGTGAAAATCTAATTTTTATCACTTTTGCGGAGCAATAGAGACATAGTTTCTTTTCGTAGATAGACGCATTGGATACACGTTTAACAGTTATACATAAAATACATTGTTCATACCACGCTACAGCATAGCTCATACGCCAGGTCTTAAGGTCTCAAATCTCAAATAGCTGTAAACTTCTTGGCTGCTAGCCTAGTAAGCTGATATGATTCCTGTAATTTTTTTTGTTACAACAATTATAAAATAATTTTCTTTTTCTCAAAATTTATTTTCTTACTGCGTTAATTTTTTGGTTATTTTTATACAACAATACGCGTATTTTGAAGAACCTATTTTTGAAATGGTTGAGGAGGTGGTTGAACTTACGTAAACTTATACCGGAAACATTTAACACCGTATTTCGCGGCTCCAGGATCAAATAGTAAAGATTCTTCGTCAAATCATTGTTTTCACGCAAACAGCGCTGATGCACATGTATAAGAAGTAATATGTGGCAAAATAATGCACTTTATATTACAGCTCACTTCCGGGTTATTCATAAACTATTGGAGCGCAATTTATCAATAGAAAATTTAAATTTTAGCTGTCGCTTTAAGAAGGCATCTTTTAAACGTACAGTTATCGATATCCACTTAACATTTATTCGGAAAGAATACGTCATTGTTTCGATAAAATTTTAATACTCTATTTGACATATAAAAAAAATTTAGAGCTACACCTAATAATGGTGGCATCTTACTCCCGCTAAAAAAAATTAACATGGGCGTGCTACTTGACTTTTAACACCGTCACAGTGTACTGATATGTCACTACACGGAGTTAATGATCACGTGGTAGCAAAATTTTCTGGTAGTTGTTTTGAATGGTGTGTAAGAGTACCTTATTGGCATGCAGCACGCTTTAATGTTTTGAAGGAGATTGTATCCATGTAGGTATATCGGCTATAGTACAAAGAAATGTATGAAAAGTTACGTTGTAGTTTTCATGTAATTAGAAAATTTATATTATTTACACGAACGCATTCACATGCAATACAACTAGGCATACGATTTCAGTATAGTGCTTGCTATATGCAGCATTAGAAGTATCGCATGAATATATGGTCATGAAGTGCGTCAGTGCGCTCAGCTCAAGGGCAAGTCTACAAATCCCATTAGTTTTCATATTATCCTTATCATTCCGATGTTCCGGTAGTTTAACTCAGTCCTGCAGAGTTAAAAAAATAACTGTCCGTTGTTCCTCTCTGAAGACACAGCGAATAGTGTGCACAAAAATAATCTAATGGTGACTGGTGCCATAATGTCTCAGATGCGGAATATTATAATTTTACTTATGACCTCTATATAATACAACGTAAGTCGAGGTTATTTTATAAAATAAGAATCCCTCCTAAGAATTTGTACACATTTAGTAAAAGCAACCTTACAGCAATACAGCCGCATGCCACTTCTAGCCATATGCGAGTACTTTGGAATAAAGTGACATGACCATAAGTCGCGTCCGATTGTGTTGCATAAAAGTTTCTATTACATGTATATTATTCATTGCCCCTCAGTATGATAAATAATCATTTATATTAATGTTAGTGCTTTAAATCAACAATTTCCAATATTAAAGACTTGGGAATTTATCAATGGTGGGAAAGAATAATTGATCAGCACAGATGTTACGTAAAAGAGTGCCATGAATAAGAAAGAAGCGCTTGAGAACGGTGTTTACGGAAACGTTATATAATATAGTTAAATATTAGGTCATTTATACTTAAGAATGTTGCATATGTGTTCCATGAGAATGAAAATATTCCGAGGGTAAGCTGTTATTCGTAAATGAGCACAAAAATCTTCGAACGAAACAGAGTTGATAAGAAAAGATAAAGGTTATAGATTCAGACCTTGAAAAACAGGGTAAATATATAACTACGTGCTTTAATCAACTGGCGGGACTTTCTACACCGTGTGGTGGTTCTTCTGTCTTTTATTATAAGCAACGTTTATTTGTTCAAAAAATACATTATTTATAACAGTGGTAGGATGTGTGACACGAAGGTGCTGGCAGGAAAGGTTATAATCAGATTTCCTGGTGTTATTTACACTTTCTGCAAAGACGTAATGGCAAATGACAATTTGCTGCTGAAAACCGTAATGAACCCATTCTTGCGTTGTACATGAATTCTGTGTACATTCATGGTAATGCTAGTGTAGTCACATTTAGAATCAAGGCGACCACATACAATCTTTAACAACTTATATTCAAATGTTGTCCCATTTCTGTACCTCACTGTGGATAACTGTCATCAGATAACTAAAATAAGCACAAAAAAAAAAAGACCCGATAAAAAATATTTCATAGATTTCAAAACACTTTGTGTAAATATTACAGAAACAACTCTTCATTGAAAGAAGACGAGGTAATTATTTTGTGATTGACCATTAAAAATAAAGAAAAAAGAAACCATTCAGATATTCCAGTAAGACCAGTTTTCGAGATCCCACAGGACTGTCATAAATAACAAATTACAAAAGGAGACCTTCGATACCGAATCTCAGCCGCACATTTTCCTCCCCACAAGATATAAATTAGAAAAAAAAGTTAATGTTTTCTTTTATTTTAAAATTAGACTAATATAAATACTCGTAATTAGTATTACTACAGCAATCTAGCAGTGGTAATATCATAAGAAATATGTATTTGGGCGTTATCTGGTTATAAATGTGAGCAGCTGCCTCTGTAAGCGTATTAAAAATTGTATTTCTGCCGTGTCACTGTAGACTTGTTTCCCTTAGTCAGTAAAATATCTGTACTCTTTTCACAACTCTTTATATAATTTATATATGAAGCAATTGTGGAAAACACTATAACGCCACTCAAAATAAATCCCCCCCTTTTTTAAAGTATGTGTACAAAGATATGTTTCTATTCAAATGAGTATAACGTAGACTGTATATAATCTACGAAACGATTAGTTGTTTTTCTGTTATATATAATAATGTAAACTGATTAAAGCTGACAGAACGTACACGCATATAAAAAAGTCCACAAACTTTGTTGTTACTTTAGCCCTTACGGCCACACGTATCTAAATCATAAGACCTTATTTAGTAATAATTTTTGTGCAACAGGACTACCAGAGCAAAAAAATATATATACATAACTGAGACATAAACATGTTTGAATTAACAAATGGAATAGCACTTAAATTTACATGAGAAAATGTCAACAAAACTTTTGTATGATCTCTTTATAACATACTTAAACATTAATCTCTGTTTTCCGCAATGTAGGTTTCAGTGATTGTGGCTTTATTGCATTCAGTGTGTGAAATATAATCTTTTAATCAGAGAGAAAGAGAGAGAGAGAGAACAAATGGAGTATACTGAGAAAACGCTTACACCAAATGCTCGGAGCAAGTTTAAGCGGTGGTAAACACTCGCCCTGAACCCGGAAGATCCCTTGTACGATCCCCGGGTCAGGCTATTCGGATTTTAACTTTTCATAATTTTCCGAAATCACTGCATCCAAATTCGTTAAATCCGGCTGTAGATGATTCCCAAGAGCAACCTTAGGTGAATTGTGCACTACATTTGTAACGAAACTGAATTCTGCGCCGTGGATCTCGGTATGAAACTCAATCTGGGTACGATTCCCGGCGGGGTCGGTCCCTGTATTTTCGCATGCATGAATCGTGCTGGATGATGCCACTGGTCGGGGGGTTCTCTCGGGGATCTCCCGTTACCCTTCCTTTCATTCCGGCGGCGATCCCATACTTACACCATATCACCCCACACCAGCGTTTAAGACTTATATATTGAGATCTGACCAATATCTCTTTACTTCACTGGGGACTCCAGGAGCGAAATGCTAAGATGTTATGTATAAGTCAAATACTAAACAACTTCCGTTAATTGATAATATGGCCAGCTATACTGCGGCGGTAAAGTAATATAAAATTACATAACTAACAAGGCACCGCCTTCAACACGCTTCAAACTCCTTGCCTTATGTTTGTATGTAGACCCTACGTATTCCTTTACGAAACTATTCCACATGTTTTTTATGCCAATGTACAAAAAAAAAAAAGAACTTCGGACAAGGACGTAACTTTATTGTTAAGACACTGTGCTCATTGTAAACACTGTTCATAAGCCTTCCAACATAGCTAAAATTTGCCTATGCAGACTGTTGTACTTCAAAATGTACTAATCGATGTATGTTCAACTCAGATACAAACGTGCACTGAAGTAAGCCACATACTTTCGACCAATACAATTCTATTGTCACTGCTTAAAGTCCTATAGTAAAAGTGGATCGGAGGGAATCTTACACTCTACTTCAGCTTGGACTTTGGTGACGTGGCACTCAATGCACGCTTCAATGTCACCACGTCGCCCGTGTAGTTCCGTCACTCATGAGCAGAGACAGGGAGTTATCGCAAACATATTTTCTCACCAGATTGTTTAAATGCTTTACGTACACATATGCAGTTCTACTTCATGGTTATTGGCTGGGTGTATTTGTGCAGTGTCGTCTTTCACTTGACTGCGCCAATCAGAGCAAGGTTAACTGCGACACCACACGCTTGTGATTTGAGGATAGAACTCAAAGACGCTGGGAGTTAAAACATACAATCACTTACCATGAATTTAAGCTGCAGATGTGCACATAAGGTACTGAAACTAATTGGGGCAGAATTATTATCGCAGAAAATCATGCGCCTCTTACGCGCAGGTAGGCAGCTGTCTGAGGGCCGGAAGCTAGCTAGCTGTAAGGGCGACACTAGGTCACTTAACATGGCGTCAAAATTTCCATTTTGTGGGTTCATGTAAGTCATTAAAACCAACTGGCATTGCAAACTAAAAAAAAAAGTACAGTAAATATGGTTTTTAGGCTACGAGGTCTACTATATAAAAACAAAATATAATTAGAGATGATGGTTTATCGCGGGAAAAGTTGACTGTTTGATGGATTTCAATACACGCCCAGCTTACCAGAAGATTACTGGCTTTAGCTTGTACGTGGAGCTGTTACCCTATTTGACTGAGCCAATAAGAATCCCGATATTGTAATATTGGATGCCTGGTATTGGTCTGCAGACAGCTACGTTGTGTCAGTGTTTTCAAGGCTATCTTGACACATAACATTTTCGCGATATACCATCATCTCTAAATATAATATATTTTGTACTGAAGAAAAATTGCTTAAACTTGAAATTAAAATAAAAAAATAAAGCAATGTAATGGAAGATAATTTCGGGTACAGGAGGACACGGAACAAAATTATACCCCCAACTTATTCGTATTTTCCTTTTTTACCTTCGTGAACGTCTTAAATTCTCTATATACGTTATTGAAAATAATATAGTGTGGATGAGTTAAACAATGAAAACTAGTTATTTGTTAGGAAAAGAAACATTTCCTCATCCTTTTTATGTTAGCAACGTAAATCTGATATTAATACAACGTAGTGTCTTGTCATATTTTGGCAACAAAAATTTAAATTATACACTTGCAAAGTTTTCATTTGGAAAATCGGCCATATATTCTGCTTGTTACGTTGGCAGTCAAACGCATTTCCGGGCATATCGGCTAGATGTCTAGCTTTTAAAGCACGTGTTTGAAAATTGGAAATGTGTTTCGCTGTGTAATACGTAAAAATTGAAATATTCAGGAAATGAAATGCCTAGTATGCTTTACGAGAAACTTCAAGGTATTGTACGATTGTAATTAATGCAACGATACCTGATATATATATATATATATATATATATATATATATATATATATATATATATATATATATATATATACACACACATAAAATTTTGAATTTTGTATATTGAAGGTACTGGACCCCGCATAAAAATCTGTCTCTATTGATGAAATTCGTGAAGTGAAAATTAACATGTCGTGACTGCCCTTGATACCACGGACGTAAGAAAAGTCAGGAAATGGTTTCATGTGACGTATTTGAAGCCGCCTTTTTTTTTTTTGTCACATTCTGGCTCTCATGCGTTTTGAGGTTATTAACATTTATGTCAATCACTTTTGAATTCTTAAATCTTCTCAGTAATGCAAGTTAGCTATATAACACTGGCTAACTACTAATTTACTTGAGACATGGGTTTGATTACGAAGTTATCACATAACTGTAAGTGCCAAGACGTGACACTTAAAAAGGCGGCTTTACATATGTTTCATATTTCTATAGGTACAGCCACCCCTTGCTTGATACTGATTTATATACTCTATGGACGCTACTGCACCTGCTTACTGCATGTAGCCTCGAGACTTCCTCGACGGCGCGGCGGCGTCTAGTACTCGTGCTGCCTCCTAGCGGTGTTCGATCGTACCACGGCGCTCCTGGAGAGAGGTCGTGACGTCACAGGGCAGCAGGAAGACATCCCAGAGGATGTGGATCAGTCTCTCGCAGGAGCACAAGTATTGATTGTTTGACTCCGCCTTCCCGGTCCTTCACGCACACCCACGCGCTAACACGCCCACCCACCACGCATCTACTTGCACTATTCACGGTTGTCTGAACCCGAGTACAGACGTTATTAAAACGTCAAGACAAACGTTACCAGTGGCCTAACAATTAGGGGGCTGGGTATGCATTGTCTCCCCCTCCTCCCCTCATGTTGGAAATACTAATAAATTGCCGCCCAAATGTCCAAGAACATAGCCTATTTTAAGTTGTGTGTTCTAATACTATTAGTTTGGTGGAATTTCACTGACACTTTGCTTATTTCAAAACTAACTGAGCTCTAACATAACTAGCTGTGAATAGTAATGATTAAGTCTGTGCAAAGTAGGCCTACAGCTCAAATAATATTGTAACATTTATTTCCCCTTTTTCTTCGTTTCTAGATTATTGATATTTCTTTTTAGGTTACTATATTTTGTAACACATTTTATTTACTTTTCATTGAATGAATTAAAACGTTGAAGCAAGTCAGAAAGTCTTATTTTAATAAATAGGGATGGTGAGGGGGTGTAATTGCTTGCCCCTCTCTACATTGAATAGCTTGGAGCTTGTTGTCGACGAAATGCGTTGTACGAAATTGTGTAACTCAGTGGTATTTTTCTTTTACAAAATTAACTATTTCAAGCACCTCCGGTTTCGTAGGCTACGTACCAATGATTAAAGTTAACGTTAGGGTTAATTGTGGGTTAGAATCTTTATCGGAATTATTTACGCTGGGCTGTTTGCATAAGAAACAAATTTATTATTCGGCAACGATTAAAAATTACACGCATTAAATTAGTTAACGTGATATTTGGATTCGAATATCGTATACTCTTCGTACATACTTACTTTACTTAAGTGGTCAAGTTACCTGATTCAGTATACTCAAAAGGTAATATTATTTAAAAGTTAGACATTAGTGTTTATAACTTAATGTATCATACTTGACATCAGATATTCTAAAACGTTTCAATTGAAAAATTACTAAATTACTGAAATACCTGTTCAAACAAGGCTTGAAACTTGATACCAACTATAAAGGTGAAAATATTTGCCACAATCAACTGTATGTATGTTTTAATACAGCAAGCAAGAAAATTATATATATATATATATATATATATATATATATATACATATACTAAATGTTTGCTTGCTTGCCTATTTATTTCTCTCTACAAGAGAAGTACAGTACATATTTGACGCGTTTTATGTATTGTTCGGTCAACAAATATACCGTAGGATCAAACATGTATTTATTTTGCCGTATACAAACTTATATGTATATGGTTGACCGTACCAATATTTTTTTCTGTGTTATGACGCACATTTAAACTTAATCAAAGTTAACAAAAGTTATTAACGAAAAAAGGATACTCGTTCTTTATGTTTAAAATTTCAGAAACGGAAGTCTGTAAGTTATTGTTAGAGCTGAACCCGCATGTATTAAGCGTCTAACTTCTTTGTAATACAGTCAGTAATAATCTGTTTCGAACAATGCACGTCCTCAAAGGTTTCAAGATCTTCAAATGAACGATTTGGCAACTTTATTATAATAGTATGGAGATATTGGTATTAAACGAAGTTTCATTTGTTCCTCCAGTGGTCGCATTACAATACGGTTAAGAGTGTAGCCCCACACCTATATTCGGCTAACAGTTTCCGGTACATTAAAATTTTTATTTAGTTACTGCATTAAATTAAGAATTTCAGTAGATTCAGCACTACGTTGAAAAATCAAAACCCTCAAATTTGCTGGTTATCTTATTCTTGCATTCACGTGTGATTTATGTTTTAATGTTTCTACGCATTGAATGCAGTATGTATGTAGCCCTGGAGACATATATACTTTATAATATTAAATTATTATGGTGCATATTCTATGAATGTCTGCGATGTCCCTACATTGTTACTGTATGCGGAAGTAATCTGAATAATCTGATCAAATGTTTTTTAAAACTTTTTTTTTGCTACGCACTGAAAAAATAGTATAGTTGTAGGTACCGTACTTCTGTTAAAATAGTGACAACAAAACAGTTTGGCTGTCGGCACTATGCGAACTGTTCTTTCAACAACCTGTTTCGTAGAAGAAACAAAGAGCCTTGTCGCCTTTACACACCAGATGGTAACTTCTACAGATCAGATTGCTGAAGGAATGGTACAGACAGTACCGACAAACAAACTGGTTTGTTGTCCCTATGTTAACACAAGTATGGTAACTTCAACATTACTTTTTTCTCAGTGCGTCCTTGTAAGGAACAACTTTAATCAAACAACAATTAATATGATTTGGTGTTTGATTGTATGTGAACACATAGGCGTACATTTTGTATGTGGTTCATGGTTAGCTCAACATTCTTTAGTACTAGCCACTCTTAAATTGCAGTCTGAATAGATGATAAACGCTAATGTTGGGGTCTGAATAACAACCAAGTAAGCGCAGCCATTCTCAAAAGAACGCCGTTATTTATTTTTTTATCTTACATACAATTGAAAACTTTTTCTTCCAAATGAAAATTGCAAGTATTGATGTTCCATGCAATATTTATTACGACCGTAGCTTAAAGAACTATCCTTTTGAGTGAAGAAGAAGAGGTTTTGGTCAGCGCCTCACATCGAGGTGTTTAGCGCTGGGGAGGGGGGATATGATGTGAGTATGGAGCAGCGCCGAAATGAATGGGCGGGGGAAACGGGAGATCCCCGAGAAAACCCGCCGACCAGCGGCATAGTCCGCCACGATTTCCACATGCGAAAATCTGTGGACCATCCCCGCCGGGTATCGAACCCGGATCGCCTTGGTAGGAGGCAATAGGTCTGGCCCCTCAGCCACCCCGGCCCCCTTATCCTTCTGAGATTATATAAACGGTATAGTACTGCATTTTATTTTTCTTAAACACAAATTTTGCTGTTATATATGGAAGCAAAAAAATTTTTTTCTACGTTTTTTTATGCTAACCGTAATGACCATATCTTCTTATAAATTATAGATGCCTCCACCATCGTATCACGTTTTTTTTATAAACTTGTTGATATAAATAAATAGCAGATATAATTACAACATACCCGGAATTCCATCAGGAGCACTTTAGTTTCTAGGTGAAGTGTCGGTCGTATCAGTCATGTAAATCATTAGTTATATTTCATATTATGACTAGCAATACACAATCAGTTTCGATAACGTACTTATAAATTATTAAATTACCACAAAGATCACAAATACATTAAAAGCCATTCAAATTACCTGTTAGTACTATAGCAAATTGTTATCATTTTCATTCATATGCTACAAGGACCACGCAAATTAAACTTTTGTATGCTTAGTCCTTTTATATAACTGTGGGTTTTTCATTATTTAGCCATATTCGTAGCAATAGCGTACATGCAGTAAAACATTCTCAGTCTGTAAACACGCAAGCATTACATATATTTTTAATCATTTCAAACATGTTTATATATTTAATGCCACTGGCTAATTTGTCAAGATTTTGCGAAATTAATAAAATGTTTTTTAATGTTAATGGTAGCAACGGTGAGTGAACATTGTTTTTAGTATGTAGCCTAATATTGCCCCCTTAATTAACCATCCTAAATTTTAAATAAACTCATATTTAAAATTCTAGCTGCACGGTAAAATACATTTCTGAGACTGCTTTGTGAATTCATATCCATTTTTGAATTTAAAAAGTATTAAATTTAGAAAAAGGCATAAATAGAAGCCTGTTGTCAGCATAAAGGTTGCTTTTTATTTCATGATCCTCATTTTCTCTTGAGAAATTCGAACGGTGCCATATTCCTGGAGGCACCCACGCAATCTTGAATTTGCCCATTAACTTGAAGAGTTTCCAAGAACTTTAACTATTTAATGACGTATTATTAGTGCTACGTACTCAGATATAATTTTCTCCATGCTGAACAACCCCCGTTCTTTAGTAACTTGTATGCGTTAAGTTTGATGAGAATCACTTCGCTATTTTTTATTTGTGTTTATGGCCAGTGAGTTTACTGAAATGAGACCTGATATTTTAGGAGGGTGATTCATTGTTTTTTCAAAATTTAATCTTTTTTGTTTATTACATTAAGGGCGCGAAGAATTATCGGCAATGTCTCTTAAGAGAAACATTACGTTTTACGATTAGGTGCATATTGTATAATTAAATTTTGTACTATGTGTTATCTGGTTGTTATTATAAAGTGAGAGATAATTACTATCTTAAATTATGAGTTATCCTATTACTTAAAAACTACGCTTTAATAATTTATTTAAAAATGTGCTAAGTGGAAGGTGAGGTAATTATGCAAGTCCCTATTGAAATATTTTCAAATAAATTTTGCAAACTTGGAATCAGGAAAAATTAATGAATATCTCAGCATTCTATTTCACAGGCTCTTAAGGAGCCTCCCTACCTGAGCTTGAAATGCGTTGTTTACCGCAACTACTAAACGCGCATTATATTTTTATATCCACGAAATGTACACCACACACTGCAAACTATGCCATTATAGTTTAAAATGTTCAGCAAGTTTATTTAAAACATAATTTTTGGGCCCCTCAAAATGGCCAAAAATAGGTTCTTCAGACTGCCGTATTTGTCAAAATAGCAACCGGATTCGAAAAACACAACTGTAGAAACAAACGTTAGACATTGAGTTATGCTAGCCACAAATAAAATAATATGGTCACCGCTTAAAGAGTCATCTGAGTGGCTTGCGCGGAAAGGCGATAATGCAATACATACGTCGGCCAACGGAAACCTTACCACTCCTACCTCACACACACAAACACAGACTATCTGGCAAATCCCCTTAAGATCAATTTGGGACTTTATAAGTGTGTATTTTATTCGAAGGAAACGGAAAGGTAGCGGTTAATTCTTCTCTCGTGAACGTATTTCTGAAGTAAGTTTCTTCATGTCTTGAGAATGTATAAGATAAGGCATTGCCCATTAACTTGAAGAGTTTCCAAGAACTTTATTTATTTAATGACGTATTACTAGTGCTACGTACTCAGATATAATTTTCTCCATGCTGAACAACCCCAGTTCTTTAGTAACTTGTATGCGTCAAGTTTGATGAGAATCACTTCGCTATTTTTTATTTGTGTTATGGCCAGTGACGCTATGAAAAATTTGATACAACGAGGCTGCTGTTTGTATACAACAGCTGTAAGCAAAAATAGGTAAATTGTTCCACATTTGAAACTTGCAGAAATTAACCTACTTAACGAAGTTCTCTGCGGAAAATATATGTGACATACCGTCTGGAAGAAATACGCGTGATTGTAAGCTCTTGATAATTTGTTTGCTACATCATCTGATTTGCTTAATTTCGCACAATATTTATTGTACTATCATTTTATTCTATATATAACAACGCGAAAAAAAAATTCTAATGCTTCGTCTGCAGATCGTCTTTATTTCCCTGCGACAAAGGACCGTATGTAATAGAGCCATAAAAGCGACACTTGCACGGGTATAGACTTTTTCCGACTCACGTACGTGTGAAAACCTTCCCGTTATTTTGTCTTCGAGTGGTGAGGCAATTATCTTGTTAGATATCACAGTGTAACACGGTACAGCACACACCTTCGTGGTAGAATTGTTTGTATCCCGTAATTAAAATTTAATAAAAATAAGCCCAGAAAATAAACTGTTTCTTGCCATTTACAAACACTTTAAGATACTACTTATAAAAAGCTTCCTGTTTTCAGTATAGGTATAAATTTTTTACTGCCTGAAATTTTCTTTTACTCCTTAAATTAACTTATTGATTTAACGCTTAAAAAAATGTATTTCCCATACAGTTATTTGGGGAAACTATGTACAATTTTGGGGTAACATTGTAGCAGGCATTTTATTTGATATAATTGCATTGTGGTATTCAATCACTATGCAAACTTAAAGATTAACAAATTCATTCGTCAAGAACACAGCTGTATTTTTTAAATCTGAAATACTTCATTTGTATTTAAACTATGCTGGTGGTACAAAGTTGCCCTGACCGATACAAAGATACCCCAAATAACTGTACTCGTTTCAAATAAGATAATGTACAAAATGGACGGCCGCTTTCATAGAGGAAAAGTAAAATAAGTCCCAAACATATTTTGTCATGGAGTATAATATTACACTAAGGCCTAGTACATAAGTATCTTTCCCGTTCAAGAGCATTAATCGTCTTCGTCACCACGACTTGTAGCGAAATTGGGTCGTATGAATGGCTACCGAGCATAGAAGTTGCTAGCATACAATGACGTGTATACTAGCAAGTGTGGCATAGATATGGCTCTATTTTTCGGTTTTTTCTTCCACAAGTTGAATTTAAACAAACAACTATGACAGCTAAACTATTTTTGAACGAAATAGCTTGCGAAGGTTGAAATATATTTAACTAATTAGCATCAAGATGGACGAAAGAAGCTACTGAATGAATATTGCCGGATCTCGCTTCATGTCTCTTAACCAGAATACTATTAACTACCGATAACATTTCAATTTTTACATTTAGAAATGTACTTTTGAAGCAGACATAATGAAAAATGTTCAAAGTATCACTATAATCTACACTCAACATGTAAATGGGTTAACCTTATTGTGCAAAAAGGTAGGGGGTGTGAACTGATAAATGTATTTTTTAGGTTGCTGACTAGGAAGCTTTCTTCTACACATTTCATGCTCACTTACGAGCACCAGGAAGATGCCCGTGTCAACTAGGCTTTATTGTTATGCAAAAAAATTTAAGCCACTTACTCGTTACATAACTATTACTATTATATGGTTTTATGCGCAGTTAAATATTATATCGAAACGCTAATATAAACCAGTTATCCTCGGAAAAGAAATAAAGTTTTTATAAATAATTGTGTAAATAAAAATTTTTCCACAAATTTGAAACTCATCTTTAAAACTAGACTATTTATCAATCAAAACTACCGAATATTACCGTTTGCATTTTTTCTGAGTAGGAAGGATAACAAATAATAAAATTTTTTTCTAAACACGTGCACTAATTGAAAAAAAATAATGAAAAATCTTTGTTGGAAACAAAAGTTGAAGTTTTGACGGCAACCATACATATATACAGTTATATCTTTACTAAAAGGTTGAATTTTCTGTCGAAACTGTAATTTTAACTATACCCGCCGTACGGTAACTTGATACGTTCTGGAAGCCTGCTTCTGGCTTGGCACTGTTTTCAAACCAACCATGTATCCTTCCACCAATCTCCTCATTAATAACATTGCCATGTGGGAACTGTCACGTGACTGCCATACGACAATATTACTGTAGGGATTCTGTCAAATTTGTATATCACTAATGCAAAGAAAGTTACAATAGGCATTTTGTTATTGGATTCTGTGACTCGATGTATGTAAATAAAAAAGTCCGTTACGTATATATGGTCAACAATTCAAAAAACGAAAGTAAATACCCCGACTTTTGAGTGACAAACGGTTTGGCTGAGCGTGTTCGGACGAGTGCCTCTTTGTTGTTCCTTGCACCATTTCCGTTCTTTATTCCCAGGAGCATAAATACAGAGGCGACCCCGTGTTTCCAACGCGTGGGATGGGATGGTGTTCACACTTTATTACCTGCATACGTGTCGTCGTGCATCTGAATTGAATCCGGAAGGTCAGCGTCTCATTTGTAGTGGTTGTTGAATTTTCGTCACTTAACACGTCTATTAACACAACTTATACGATGATATTACGCCCATAATATTGCCAGTAGAGACGTGGTTCCTATACTTATTGTAATTCTTCATTCACCCGCGAGCATTTCTGTGATTTACATTCCAACCCGTGTATTCCATGTAGTACCTTAACTGGTTTGTGTGTCGCTTGGCGTGGCGGAGCAGTGGTGAAATACTCGCCTCGCATTCGGGAGGACCCAGGTTCGATTCCCGGCTTCGGCCATCCTGATTTGGGTTTACCAGTTTTTTTTTAAATCACTCCAGGCTGATGCTGGGATTGTTCCTTAAAATCCCCTACCCCTCTTCCCCCCGCGTCCATCTACCAAGGCTTTGCGCTGTTAGAGGGCACAAAAAAGTCCATATAAATAAAATAAATATTTAATTTTCAACCAAACTAGATTTGAATGTGAGGAATAACTTTTGTTGTTTGAATCGCTTACCAATAAACCTAGTGAAACTTTCCAGATAATTGAAATAAATGTAAATAATTAATCTTACCTGCAATAAATGCTCCAGATATCTTCCGAAGAATTAATTTTTAGTAGCACACACGCCATATCAGTTAACAATTATTTGCTGTCAATTTTAATTTGTCGTGAAATGAGGCTAAGATTGTTTTATCTCTTTTTGATAAATATTACTAACGCAAAGAAAAAAAGCCGGCTACACCAACATAGACATTCTGCACGTAATCTATAAAGTATTCTGGACCATATTTTGTATTGTTCGCTGTGCAAGCGTAAGTTACGTTTGCATCATACGCAAAACATCGAAATTTGAAGTCAAGGTTTGGCCATACCGTACCTAAGATAATGTCTTACATTTGACGTTCTGGAATTAAAATAAACCCCGTGTTTTACATGTGCTTCAATTTAATCCATACAACAAGATTTAGTGATACTGTCAAAAATGTGTACATTTCAATTAATTGCTCTGTGATATAATATGTACACGCTAAATTCATCGTTTTAGTGTATATCAGACGTATATATGAGGCAATTTGCCTGCCAAAATGGTTATCATTGTAGCTCTAATTTTAACATTTTAACCTAAGACCAATAACATTTACGAAAATATTAACTGTTTATTGAACGTGTAGTTGAATGGACGATCAAAAAAAAATTCCTGAAGTAAATATAAAAACGGGATCTTTAGGTTTTCTACCTAACAGTAGTTCGTCGCTATTCCTTCGTGTGTATGAAGCATGAAGGATGTTACCACATGTAGAGAGTTTTCTCGAGATGCTCCCGCTTCTCCCGATCTTAAACTCAATCGCTGTTACACGCAGCATATTATTTTCCTCACTGGCACGCGCCGCAGTTAATCTAGGGGTTACAAGTTTGTCTAGGAGTTGATATGCCGACCATCACTTAAGATCATTGGGAGTGGTCAAGGGGTCCTTGTGGGTGGGGGGAGGGATTTAGATTTAAAGGTGCGTAATAGGGGCTATTTAGACATTTTTTACGTGTATCTTTTGAACATAGCCTACATTTGCTAGGAATATTAGTATTTTACTATATAATGTTTTATAATTTTTGGGGATAAAATCCCATACCTCTCAAAAAATTTGGCGGAGCGTGCACCCCTCTCTTTGGCACCCCCCGTCAGGCACACCCTTGTCACCGGTGTTTGAAAATATCTGTTGTGCCAACAAATTTCTCTCCACTTTACATTGCCACTTTTTATGTAAAAAAATAATTTTAGTTCTCTTTTTTTTACCTTGGGGGGAAAAATTATGTAACACTATGTTTCAAAGTCTCGCGTGGACTCCTGAAAACCTGCTTCGTTGTCAGTGATACGCTGTTTTTTACTCTTGAAGCCTCGTGGGATTTACCTACAAATCACAGACGTGTATCGCAGTAACCCTGTCAAATCAACGACGTCTCGGCACGAATACGCACTGCCATTCACAATAAATTTGATCTGCTGGTGTGAAAGAGTTAGTGAGAGATTTTTGGGCAGCGCTTAACAGCGCTGGTGAGGGGTGACATGGGATGAGAAAAAAGCAGTACCGGAATGAAAGGGCGGGTGAAATGGGAGATTCCCGAGAAAACCCGCCGGCCAACGGCATCGTCCGGCACGATTCCGACATGCGAAAATCAGGGATTCGAACCCTAATCGACTGGGTGGGAGGCGAATGGCCTGAGTATTCGGCCACCGTGGCCCCATCTGCAGATTATAGTGCGAGGCACTGAAGAAAAATGTTGCATAATTCTTTTCATCAAATTTCACTTACTATAAGTGCAAGGTACGTCAAATTTCTGATCATATGGTAATTAATAAAATGTGTACTGCTTTTCTTATGTTCCACAAACATTTCAACTAATGAAATGTTGGTGTCTTCCACACTGAGAATGGCATTAATATATACATAACTGCAATGATAAAAGTAAAAATATGCAAATTTTATAGGAATTATAATAATTAACAAGCACGCGACTTTAACGCTACCGTCAGAAATTGTATGTAAGATAAACAACTAAGCGATGGTCGAGTGATTCTAAAAGGTGAAACTGATGACTAAAACACAGCAATTTTTTTAGAATTCACTTTCTGTGTTTGAATGTTAGTTACGCAGAGAAATAACTTTTTTCATTACAAAAGTTTTAGGCTAGGCTATGTTGTACGTTTTCTGTGTAATAAGTGAATATTATAAAAAAAATATAACAAAAAATATTGTGAACATATTTTCATAGTTCTTGTTTTGTTTGACTAAACAAACATTTTGTTTATGACTTAAATTTTTTTTTTCAATGACGCAGCAAAAGCAGTCTTTGGCGTGTACGTTCATTTAGTATGTGTGTAACTTCATTAAAATTTAGCAGGTGATTATGGGAAATAATTGTAAAAATTTTCTAATGTGTGTCACAATGCAAGAGAAAATTTACAGTAGCCTACAAATGTTAAAACGATATTTCAAGTTCTGTTTAGAACTAAAAGTGTCGACTGACGTAGCATGAAACATTTTAAAAATTCGTGCCAGCAGAACGGTCAAAGTTTACTGAAGTTGAGGGAGAAAGTGTATGTTAGCTGTGCCGACCTATGCATGCCTAGGGATACCCACGTGAGGTGATCACCGGGTGGGTTCAACCCACAACGTCTCGGTCCGTTGCCCTTGGTGACGCTGCATTCTTGTGGCCGCGTTCAGAAACACCCTGTGCGGTCAGTAATGACCCTCGTAACTGTTCACTGCCAGGCATGGCGTTGAGCGGGAGCGATTCTGGGAACGCGCGCGATGCACTATTTAGTCGTCAAGCGACAAAGACCTGGCCGTCTATTCAATAAGAACGTGCCTGGACAACTCCATTCCCGGGTGTCCCATTGTCGCGGTAAATGTCCGCTTGTTACCGGCCACGGAGTAAAAAACCCTACCACTTTATCACCGTTACAGGGCAGGGGTGCGCATCGCGTGGCACAACCGTTTATAATTTTGGCCATCTGTAAGTTACGTTTCCTTTTAATCATCTGTCCTTTTTATGAAAACAACCGGCGCTTTTTGTACTGTATTACCTTCCTCGCATAAACAAATATCTAAAACTGATATATACGTAAATTCGTATATTAGATGCGAGAAATGGATTACACAAAAGCCAAATATCAAGACGTGCTTATTTTTGTATCTTTACATTCCCGAGCGTGATGGAATAGTGGCAAAACACTGAACTGGCATTCGGTAGGAAGTTGGTTCTGTTCTCGGTAGGTCACGGTGATTTAGGTCTGTCGAATTCACTCCAAAGAATACAGGGAGAGTTCCCCATTACAGATTATGGTATATTCCTTCGTCGTTTCATGTCTTCTTTAACGTGTTTAGTACAAAACTGTCTCGTTGTCGACAAGATCTTAGATCCTGAAATATACCTACCTATCTATGCATTCGCAATCCCTGTCTAAACACACAATATTCTCAAACACTGGCGAGAAACAAAACTATTATAAGTACACCATGGTCGTCATTGTATAGTATTCATTTTTCAAGTGAACTTGTTACACTTAAAAAAAAAAAGTTGTTTAAGTACTTTAGAAATATTTGTACAACAGAGCTACATAGAAGTTTTTATACGAGGCAACAGGATTTGATTTTGTTTTGTCGTATTTTTGTTATTTATATATTTGATTAGCTGGTTTTTCTCATTTGGCCCTATTCCATTTGGGCATTTTATGTTGTGTATGTAGCCTGTTGAATAAAGCATAGCCTGCTGATTCATGTTTTCTTAGCTTATTTAATTATCATTTACGAACATCTACATCGCTATGGAGTATGTCCAGAAACTGCAATGCTAGTCATGACCTCCCATTGTAAGCTCTTTAAATATGATAAGCGAGGCAGATTTAACTGCGCTCTTATGATAAGAATTTGTACGTCATCATTATTTTTTTATCTACAAAATTTACGCCTACATAAAGTGCAGGTTCAAGTGAAACCAGAGAATATTGCATATTATACATAAGTATTGGATGTAAAGCAAAACCGCAATACAGCTATATAATTTATTTAATTAGAACATTTTATTTAGCATTATTTCTTTAAAAAAAATAATTATTTAAAATGCAACTTATTACTGAGTGCGTGCACTTGTCGGAGTGATCATTACTTAATCATTTTACTAGCAAGGAAAAGAAATATAAAATATAAGGCCTTACGTGTAATTAAATAAGTTATTTGGAAACAACGTAAGTTAATTTTCTACTCAAATGAGTTGTGGGTGTTATGATTTTGTACGGAGATAGTCAATGAAATATGGGATTTCTCAAATGAATTCATAGTCCAGTGCCTTACTACGCTCGCAAATGATACTTAATTTGGTTTAATAATACGTGTATTTACATATGTACAAAAGTATGACCTCCACAACAGTGAACTGGCTCATGTTGTTTCTCAAATAACTGGATTAATTCCGTTGATTGCTATGTTGTTGAATCGGATTAAAGGAGTGACCGAACATTTGTTAGTGTATGTTTTGTATCAAGGAATTAATTATAACTGCATTAGCGCAACGCACAAATTTATTTACCTACCTTCTCGAACTCACCGAGCAAGATGATGCACTAACATATTACTAAACTCGCTTCCAGCAGGGTGTGGTTTTGATTCCCGGTTCGGTCATCTTTGTTTACAAATTTCCAGGTTTTACTGAAATCACTCCAAGTGCAATATGGGGTGATTCTTATAACTAGGCATTGGCTATTCCATTCCTCTCATTCTTTTTGTACCTGTATCAAAGCCGAATAGCTGTTCGAAACCACGACATAAACCCGGTTAAATTCTAAATATTATGTATAAAATGAATTTGTGCATGTTTGTTTGTTCGTCTTCTATGCGTTCCTATACCACTCATCTGATTGGGATGAAACTGTAGTGAGTTGCTGTGCGTGGGCTCGCGAAGGTTTACGCTAAACATATTAATTGCTAGGGGAAGGCAAATCAAGGTAGAAGGTCAGAAGGGAAACCCCAAAAAATAGTGAAAAAAATAAATTTCGAGTTGTTGCGCTTGCGCCGGCAAAGGTTCCAGCAAACATGTAGAATTGCGAAAGTGGGTGACGAGGTAAAGGCGTAGAACATGGTAGCCAAAAAAATTAGTGAAAAATAAAGCACTGGTGGAATAATGTGCAATCGTCATTGAAGGTATCTGATAAACTCAAATTTTTGGAGGTGAGGTGCAAAACGTGGTACAGTCATTTGGGGTAACTTTGTACCGGCCATGGCAACTTTGTACCACCAGCATAGTTTAATTTCAAATTAAGTATTTCAAAATTTAAGAATACGGTTGTGTTCTAGATTATTAAATTTGTTAACCTTAAATTTTGCATAGTGTTTGAATGCCACAAAGTTATTATAAAAAAGAAAATCCCTAGTGCTATGTTAACCAAAATTGTACAAAGTTGCTCCGAGTGACAGTAAGTGGCAGAACAGAGTACCCAAGAAATTAATGAGCTTTGCAGTGCATGCCGGGACACCTAGTAATAATTATTCCATGCTAAATGGCATAGTCGAAGGAGACGCTTAAAGAGGCTTCCAGTTTGCGTGCTTTGTTACTATCCGCCTTGGCTGATCGCGGCAGACATATCCCCGAGCGATAAAGTCCATAAAATATAATGACATCTCTTGTCCTTGTGAATTATGACTATTTAAACGTGTTTACTATGTGTGCATTTATTCACGCCTCTCACAAATGTACCAAACTGACTAAAACTACCGAATTTAAAATTAGTATTTGCGAATGTACTTAGGGTTTAAATCGTTGAACTATTTAAGTGTTACATTTATTTGTGTAATCACAAACATATTTATAAGTAGCAACTACTTTAACTGTAAATTTGTTTTATGTTCTGGTTATTGTATTTGTTTACCATGTTTACGCACAGGAATGAGACTTTGTGAGGTGCATTGCACATTAGCAATAAAATTAAAAATTTAATAATTTTGCGTGAAATCCAATGTTGTAACCAAATGTTTGTTAGTAATTGGTATAAACGAAAATAAAATATATCATTTTTATTTCAGCTATCCCTAATATATTTGAATTGTTCTACAATTTTTGTGCCAGTACGCCAACTACAGATGACTGTAGAAATAAGAATCACTAAGAATTAAAACAGTATGCGAATAACATAGAAGCAAATATGAACAATATAATGTTTAAGTAATTATTTTATGTGATGCAGTATCAACAATTTCTCATCGATTACAACATTTTATAATCACCTTAACTTAACTGGAAGGTGGAAAGACTGAGTCACACATTGATGGGTCTTAAAAAAGTTTTCATCATTGACTAAAACATGTATATTATATTTGGTTAGAAATAACAACAATTTCTGATTATCTGACTAACTGAAGCCTGTATAATGATACCTACCAATGCAGAATAATAGTGCACAAAGATGTCTATCCGAAAATTTCTCAGGTCATTATACTCTGAGTCAATGCTATAATACTACATAAGAAAATGAAATTAATTAGTTTCTCTAAATATTTTTTTATTGCACGTGAAGCAAATTACAGAAATCAGGACCAAGAAATATTGGCAGTAAAATATTATTAAAACACAAGTTTTAGGAGACTGGTCGCTGTGAGAAATATCTAACAAATGCATTAAAATTTATCTTGGACGCCAACGATAAGTAAGAGAAATAATTAAAACGGTAAATATAAGAAAAACTATTAGCGGCAGACGAGGTGATGCGTTTTATTTAGTTAATCATTGTAATTATATTAAATATAAATAGCAAATGTAGTAAATTTAAATTAGTAAAACTTTGCTAGTAATTTGAAGAGCTGTGTCCTAGTCATTATCAAAAAGTTATTATGTTTGAAGACTAAATGAAACGTACTGACGCAAGTCAAGAGAACGCAATATTCTAAATCAAAATAAACTTGAAATATATACCGTTCAGGGAAGAAAAACTTAACGAGTAAATATCCAATGTCAAGTACAATAAATTATAAGTTTAAGTAAGAAATTTTTTTTTTCATTTAGAGACATTAAAACAGATAAACAGAATTGCCATGCAACTGCAATGATTCATTTCGCATCTAATTAGTAACAGCAATGAAAAGAAATAACGTAAACCAAAAATATGACTGAAAGTGTGTATTTATTTAAGTAAGTCATACAGATGAGCTACACGAGAGTCAGCAAGAATTATAAAATTAAAATACTACAGTACGCGAACCTATGGAAGAAAATAATGTCTCACAAGACACATTTAACTTAAAATTGAAAGTTTGAATTTTTGTGGAGTGTATGTAACTGTTACAAGTTATTTAGCACAACATTAGAAATAACTTACAATTCACAAAAATCATGAAAAACACATAGCAAATAGAACAATAGTTGAACGGAAAAACATGACAGAATCTTACGCCACAGAAAAACCAATCATGGAGCGAAAAATAAAAGGCATGTGTTATGTCTACAGGCAACAAACTAAACAATAACCAGGCAGGTACAAGATAATCTTGCGATAATTTGCTATACATTCTTGTTGATAATTTATTTATTGTAATGGGAGTCTATCAGATATTCTTCCTGCATGTTCTAGTGATGTAGAGAGAAAAAACACGTTTTGTAATGTTCTACAATGTTGGCCTCGGTTGTTGGAGTGAGTGAGTGAGAGATTTTGGTCAGCGCTTAACATCGAGGTCTTTAGCGCGGGTGGGGGGGGGGGGGGCACGAGGTGAGTATGGAGCAGCGCCGGAATGAATGGCGGGGGAAACGGGAGATCCCCAAGGAAACACGCTGAACAACGGCATAGTCCGGCACGATTCCCACATGCGAAAATCCGGGGACCGACCCCGCCGGGAGTCGAACCCGCATCACCTCGGTGGCCTAGGGTGCTGGAGATTGCAAAGACCGAATTACGTTGACCTAAGCAGTACAAAGCCACATAACCCATGAGATAATAAGCGAAATGTTGTAAAGAATAAGTTAATAATCCAATGAAGTAATTAAAGAAGATCTCTCTCTCTCTCACTCCCTCTCTCTCTCTTACTTTCTTCCAGTGTGTGTGTATATGTATATGTATGTATGTATATATATATATATATATATATATATATGGTGTGTGTGTGTGTGTGCTATATTGTCATATTTAACAGGAGCAAGAAGATAACGTTCATGTCGGATATCATTTCGTAAAAAAATTTACAGATGTAAAGTTAAATTTTAAAGCATTGCCCAGCAGATCAAAAAACTTCTCATCTACAAATAGGAAGCTTGAGATTGCTTTAATTTGAGACATTGCTTAAGGTGACCTGCAAACAAAATTATTTAGGGTTAGTGTTAGGTAGTAAACTCATTAAATTTACGACGTTAAGTATTTAGTAATCTGCATTGCCATAGTAAACTACGTTGATAAATTATGATATAATTTTTTCTTAAGACAATAGTCTGTATTTTGCGTGTCTGATCCGAGGAGAGCATGGAAGCTCTAAGGCGACCCAGACACACGCATAACCTCTCACACTAGCCTCTAGGCTCAAGTAACTGGACAATGTGCAGTATTTTCGCAGGTTACTCGCCACATGAAGCATAATGGGGAACATTCCGTGAAATACGAAACGTTAATATCGAAGAATAACTATTTTATCATAAGTACGAGTAAATTATTATTAGCTAGTGTTCTAAGGGGTAATTTTCGTGAAGGATAATGAATCATGTAATGCAAATTGCAGCCATGTTGAACTTAAAAATAATTTTCTAAAGAATGTTTCAGTTCATTTGTAATGCAAAATATCTATATTATTTATTGCATGCATTTTTAGAAGGGCGTATTACGGATACACGCGCAGCCATACGGAAAAAATGTGACATACAATTTACTTTACTCCTTGAAGGTGTTTTTAAACAAAGAAGATCGCTTGCATATAATGGAACTCCTTTGTGATAAAATTAAGCAGATTCTTGTTAGCTGATTCTTGAGATATCACGTAAAATCCTTATGTACTTAGATACTGCCTAAAACCACTTGCTTCCTATCGCAGCTATTCTGGTTCAATTCCCAGTTTGTTTGTTTTTATTTTTTATATTATAATCATGGTGGACGTTGTCGTTAACCGGCGGAATTTTTTTCGTGCGTTCCTATATTTACTCAATTCTTGGAAATTTTTTGCTGTTCCATTTTCATCAGTAATGAACAGATATGCACTACAACACTGCTAAAAATCTCTTAACACGTTCAAACTTATACGTAATGACGTAAAAATGAATTTTGTAGATTCATATATAATGACCTTAAGATGTGGTACATAATTCAACGCTAAAAGCATTAATCTATAACGGTAGGTTTCTTGAAGCCAATTTGTGAAATTTAAGCAATAGCAATCCTAGACAATAGTTTAGCTAACGTTTTAAAGAAAATTGTTTCCTGTGTTACCAACTTTAGAGGCACAATCTCTGACGCCGGAACCTCAGCAATGAAACTGCGGCGCAAGAGATCACGCGCAACGAATTAGTAATTCTGGATAAATATTTACTCATAAAGTTGGCAAATATAAATATCTAGGATTGTCGTTGAGTATTTTGTAGGCTTCGAAAAAAGCGCAGAAATCAATTGATGCTTTCAATGTTTATTTATCTACCACGCACTCTTAATAAATTCTATTAGAATAAATGTTTTACCTAAGGGCAATGGCGCACGGCAACCTTGTATTCTCAGTATATTCCTCGCTACAAGCATTCCTGAAGTAACACCAAAACTTTTATTAATGCATGCTACGTTAGTCTAATACGCCTTTTTTTACATTGCTTGGTAGTAAATGTATTTGTTAGTCTGCTATTTGTTTGAAAGTAAGAAATAACTTAATCTTTCTCGTCATCCACGATGACGATGACAGGCGTTGTGCCCGAAGGCACGTTTAGAACCCTGCAGGGCGCCGGTTGATGGACACTATGACATCCTCCGAGGTCGACTATGAGATGTGATACTGCTGTGGTTCGCAAGTGTCTGCCGTAGTGTGTGTATGAGAGAACAACACAACACTAAGTACTGAACCCGAAGAGGCAACTGTAAATATTGACCTCCCCCGGCCGGGAATCGAACTCGGAACCCTTGACTCACCAAACAGGAGTTCTAATTACTGAGCCAACCTGTTCGACTTGGATAATATAGAAGAAATTTATTACATAACAATGCAATATGTTGCACGAAACTAATATACAGAATGTGAAATGTTAAAAATGTTTAAAGGTTTTCAGGAATGTTTGAAGTGTGCAAACTACTCTAAACTAAATATGGCAGTGCACCACCCTCCTTTAAACTGGTTGCATGAAATATAAACATATCGTATGTATTAGAAAGGTACCCGAGATTCATGGTATAGCCCCACGGATGCAGGTTTACGACTAGGCGTTCGCAGGCATTTTCATGTCGCAGAGAATGACAATAATGAGGCCCTAAAATGGAAAGACGCCAGAATGGGAAGAGCGAGGGAAACGATAGATTCCCGATAAAACCCATCAACCAGTGGCATCGTCCCACATACGAAATTCAGGGGATTGACCACCCCGGGATTCGAACCCAGCGGGGTCGCCTTGATGGGAAGCGAGCATACTAGCCAATACAACAACATGTCCACAATGGTTACATGGATTCGCTGATATGATAGGTCTATGCTGACATAAACAATTGTATGACTATAATTAGGAGGCAAATTAGTCAATAATATACTTACACCAGTCTATGAAATACATTTAGTTTTCCTCATTTTGAAGGGACTTTGTTATTTGTTCCGAAAAGATAATAAAATATTGCTAAGCAATTCGTTAGGTTAAAATTTATGTCTGAACCCCGTTATTTTGACCCCAGTCGCCTACAGTGCACGATTCGTAACATTAGTACTTAAAATGATAGTTTCTAAGGCTCTGCTTGTTTTAAAGGTTAAGGATTTAGAAAGTAGAAAATACGTGCTTTTTAGCGCAGATTTTTTGTACGATTCGGCGTTTTACCTTGAGCGAGTATTTGTTTCAGAACAAACGTGCGACATTTGGCTCTGTCCGAGAAACACGTTCTCCCACCTTTCGCCGGTTCGTAGTGGCTTTTAGCGATCGTTAGGAGTGTTGAAACATTCGCGCGCGGCCGCGCGTCCGCACAAATCAGATGTCCGAGAGCCTCTTCTCGTCTTGTAATCGTGACATCACACGTTCACAAATGGCCACGGACTAAATGTCAGGCGAAGTGCAGCTACAAGATCGCCTCAAACAAATGATGACTACGAAAGGGCATCAAATTAGGTTCTTTGAGATCACGTTGGCAATTTGGGAAAGATTCACATGATATGTCGAAATCCTTACTCAATTGCAGTAGCATGCGGAATGATGTTTTCTCGGGATTTATAGCTCTGTAAAGTTCACAAAGTGATAAGTGCGATTTCATATGACGTCCAATTTAAAACATCCATAATTACATAATTCAGAAAATATTCTGTTTGGCATTTCGGTCTACACAATTTTACGGAATCTATGTAACCATAAGGAAGTTATGAGTCATGGTCTCAATGAAAACTATGAACGAAAACTATTTTATCAGTATTCGTTTTATTTATCGCAACTACGTGGTTAAAGTATGTAACTTTACTTTAATAAATTAATATTGTTAGAAAATTGCATTAATTTACGTCTTAAATAAGCTTAGTTAATAAACTTTATACGGAAGTATCATTAGTCCACGCATAGGGTTAATGTCTCCTAACAAATAGAACGTAGCTATACTCATACGATTATTTACTCTTTTATTTATATAGTCCTTTAAAGTGGTTGGTTTACCAAACATATCATAATGTAAACAGCTCCACCAATAAAAAAATACTGTTCGATTTTACAAGAAAAAAATAATTGTGATATTGATGGGCAAAATTTTACAAAAATTTATACTTTCTTTGTATTTAAAAATTTTTTACTTACGTGCTCAGTTGTACTTAATACGTAACTTACAATAAAATTACCAATATTAATGCATTTCCGTGAAAATTTTGTTAAAGGAACTAAACAATGAATTATTTCATTGTACACATTGCGGCGAGCTTCTGTATAGGCTACATATTTGTGTATTTAATATAGCTTAGAAATTAGGTCTTGGTTATATGACGTCATGAACTGTCGTGGTATACTGTGAACGTGATCAGGTTCGAACTGTGTTATAAAAGATCTAAATTAATACTGATCGCCCTCATTTCACATTCAGTCTAAATTTGTTGGGTAGCAATATCGTAACATTTATTATATTCTTCGATTTTATTGGCCTACTGAACTTCGTTTCGAGAACTGGTATATGTTCCCGTCTTCAGACTCACGAACAATCTGAGGATCTTCAGCATACTGACTGCGATGGAAACCCGAGGACTGCAGTGACTCAGCAAGATTCACTAGCAACGCCGTGTATCTAAGAACACCCTTCAGTTTGCTCCTCGGGTTAATGTTTGGAATCCTCGAGCAGAAATTTTGCCGTATTTTTTATAAACTGGGGACTTAATACAATCCCGAGTCAGTAGCAGACACGATGGCTGATGGCGACGATCAGTGACGGCGGAAAGTATTCTTTTAAAGGAGGGGGAGGAGCAAAATCGTTGACAGAAATTTATTTCCGAGTTGTTTCCTATAACGACTTATTAAAGCGGGGGATCCGGATATACTCTCCCGGGAAATTTTGGATTTTAGTGTTCAAATAGGTGCAGTTTACGTGGTTTTCGAGCCAAAATATTGAATATACAGCTGGCAGGAATTGTAATATTTTTTGAAATATTGAAACTTACGGATGGTCCAAATGCCTATACTGCCCCTCCCCGCTGTTATAAGGGTGGGGCAGTGTCCCCCTTGCCCTCTCCCCCACGCCTCTGGCGGCGATGGACTACAGGGAGAAAGAGAGAGGGAGGGAGAGGACATATGGCGGCAGCGACGGACGGCGACGGCGAAGAACGAGGGCGAAGACTTGTGCGTGGTGACAGAAGCAGCGGCTGATGGTGATGGCCTGCAGCGGCGAGCGGCGGTCCAGGTCTGAGGCAACCAAACTGGTCGGCGCAGTGAGTTATGCCAGCAGATTGGTGGCCGAGATAAGGGCAGGAGTGTCACCCAGCGACGGCGGTGGCGCAACCATCTTGCCCGGCAATTACTCCGGTACTCGCTGCCCCGCGGGGGACGGCCGCCTAATCGAGGCTGTTGCTCCTCGGGCATGTGGGTTAAAAGCACCGGTGCGCCGCTCGGCGATACGATCGCTGCTCCTCGGTCGCGCCGCCTCGCTGCGAGAGAACGTCGTGACGTGGCGCGCGACACTGGTCGTGGCCAAACACAGTCGGCTTGAGGTCAGGTCAGCATTACCACTTTCATATCTCCGGCACCTGCCTATTGGAATCTGCACCGATCCTCTGAGGCCGAGGACGTTGTGACGTCGCTCTCATATTGCAGGAAAATAAGGTCAGAGGCAGAACGACAATGAACCTTGGTAACTCTGGATGCAAGCCAAAATTTGGTTTCAAGTGTTTAAAAACCTTCTAATATGCTCTTATAATGTAAGAGTCACTGAAAGAGGTTAAGCAGTGGAAACACTGTTCGCTTGAGGTTAGATCGAGCTCAAGTGTCAGGAAGACGAAGCCGGTAATAGTTCGAAAATCAATCTTGGTGACTCAGCACGTGAGCAGAGAGTTTGTCCCAGATAGTACCAAATATATTACAATAAGTGGTACAGATATTGGCTTCAACTTGTTATAAGAGTCACAGAAAGATGATAAGAAGTTGCCAAACTCAGTCGGCTAGAGATCAAGTCAACAACACCACTTTGGAATCTCCTGTACGTGCCACTGGGAATCTGCCCAGAACCTCTGTGGTCGAGGTCGTTGTGACAGGGAGATGAAACTGGTGATGGTTCGATAACCAACTTCGGTAACTCAAGATGCAAGCTAAGAGTTGGTCCCAGCTGGCTGCAAATCTTCTTCAATAAGATGTGACAATCTTGTCTTCTACTTTCAAAATCACTAAAAGAGGTTGAGGAGTGGCAAAACACAGTCGGCTTGGAGTCAGGTCAGTGATACCACTTGAATATCACCTGTATGTCCCTATAGGAATTTGCCCAGATTCACTGAGACTGAGGTCGTAATGACTCAAATGGTTGTTATGAAGTGGTAGTTCGTACAGAGAAAAAAGTATTGTAAAATCAAACAAAATTTGTTTGCAACATCAAACGGTGTGTGTGTGTGTGTGTGTGTATATATATATATATATATATATATATATATATATATATATATATATATATATATATATATATATATATATGAATACGTGCAAAGAAATGTATGGTTTGTCACAACCAAATTATTCCTATGAAATATTTTTTTATGTTTCAACCGAAAGACGTGATCGATGACACCATTCTGATATTGCTAAATCAAACATGCTTCATTTGTTTGAGCAACCATTAAAGTACCTATACGACATTTAAATTATTTTGCTTGCTCTGATCACGAAAATAAAAATATTTGCACAGAATCTTTTATACAAATTCTTTTATTTACGTATAGTTAAAAAAAAAACAAACGATGCATTCAGAATTTAACATGCAACCGTTAGATTGTCGACCACACAAATTACCCCTAGGTCATCACGACTTACAAATAATTAAACTAATTTTTACATCCACACGCCTGTGACACGTAAATCCGTTAAACTCGTGATTCTGATAATCTGGCTGACCCTCGCCGTTTTCTTCTTCGTAACCTTCACAAAACTGTACTCAGAATATGCGGCAAATTTTTGGTAGCATGAAGTGGAAACTAGAATTAGACTCGTGTGTACTACTTGGCAAAATGTTTTTAAGAGTTATAGTTATCTTCAGTAATTTAACATAAAGGAAGTATACAATTGAACATAAAATTAATATTCTACAAATATGTAACCTACCTTAACATTAAAAAAGTTTTCTAACCCACCGTGCATGTGTAAGCGAACACGTGCATACCAAATAATCACAATTACAAGAACGACTTCCCAAACGGACATCTTTCGTCGCTTCCAACCAAATCGTTTCTTTGTTTTAATATCTACCATGGTTTAATTTACCAAATATTTATAGTACGTGATAAATATGGTTGACTCAAATAAATGTGATAGTACAAACAAGCAAATAAAGTTGAATATGGAATTTACAAAACTGACCAAGTCCAAGCGAGTAGATTGTTGGTAAACAACAAAAAACTTATTATTGTGGATCTGAAAGTGAAACAGGTTACCAAAAAGGGATAACTTGAAAATATATTGTGTGTGTGTGTGTGTGTGTGTGGAATAATATGAAACATAATTGACATAGAATAACTTTTGTCTTTTATTGTTTAGAAATTAATAATGTTATTGGACTTGGTACCTTTTAAAAAATAAGTAACGTTCTTTCTAACAATGGCCCATTAAACATAATGTCTTGAGTAGAAAATAGTGCAATATTAGTTTATTCAAGTGAAAAACTAATAATATGATACACAGAAGCATATTTTGTAAACACAACACCCCACAGTGCCTCATACGCATAAAACATTGTCATGTATTACACACTCAGATAAATCATATCCTTGGTGCAGATTATTAGAACCTTGGTATACGCTAGTGAGATAACTACTAAACCACATGGAAACTGATTCTTCAACAAAAATCACATAAATCATAAACAAAATATTGCGCTATTGGCACATTCATGGACTAGTCCATTTAACGTATTTCTTGATAGGACTTGGTTTCTTTTGTTGCTGGGAGCCAAGAGAATACTTTGGAGAGTCGGAATCTCGTGTAACCTGAATTTGATAAAAAATTAGACTAGGTCCCTTTTGCAAATTCCCGATTCAATTGTATAAGCAAACTAGCGTTCGAATTGTTAACAGGAACAAATATTTTGTGAGAAATCAAATGCATGTATTGTAAAGTATAACACTTAACAAAAATATTTGGTGTAACCAACCAAATATATATTTGTTTTAAACAAATTATGTCAACAAAATTGTACTGTCGAAACAAATAAAATCCAGTTGTAACTTCAACGTTACTATTAATAATTTAACACAAATTTATGTGTTTCAACAAAATTAATATCAACCTTATTTATTTGTTTGTTGGAACAATTCATTTTTCTCAGTTCGAGAATCAACCTCGATGACTCAGAATGCAAGCTATGAGTTGGTTCCCGGTGGTTTAAATATTCTGCAAGAGGATGTGCTTATTTAATATAACTTTACAGTCGCTAAAATAAGTTGCGCAGTGGCAAAATACAGGACACATATTTGGCACGGTCACCCTGAATTCGGTTTTCCGAAATAGCATCCGACGAATGATGTGTTCTTTCCTTGTGGTCTGGACCAATGGACATGACGTTATATATATATATATATATATATATATATATATATATATATATATATGTATGTATGTATGTATGTATGTATGTATGTATGTATGTATGTATGTATGCATGTGTGTGTGTATTAAATGCATTAAAACTCTGTCATTAAAATTTTAACTATTATTATTATATTCCCACTATTTTTTCTGGATTTTTATTGGTTTGTATGTGAAATAGTGTAGTTCTTTTGGTATAAACAGTTCCAACGTTTAATTTTGGCTCTTATTCGTAGTTATTAGTATAAGCCTGCAGGGAAACTGATAGCATTCGTGATTAAAGTTACTAATGATAATGGCGGGAGGTCAAACAAATACGCAATCCGTTGCATTTTATTGGGGACGTAAGGTTTCAGACCCGATGAGCTTGAGTACATGAGTCGCTATCATTGACTATTAATCTTTTATAATTCTATATATCCCTGCGCGTGTAAAGAAGATAAATCTGACGCTTTTTCCGCTCGTTATTTTTTCATAACTCAATCACTGTATGCAATTTCACTCCAGCTTTATAAATTCGTGTGATGTCACCTTTTATGATGGGTCTACGTTCAATAATAAATAATAATAATAATAATGCCTCGCAAACATCTTCCGCGCCTGGCACTCGTGGCAAGAGTGTCTCACACCCCAGCACAGTGACAAAACTTCCCCTTCTCTGCCATGGAGACAACTCCCAGCCAATCATCGACCTCCTGGCTCAATGCCTTATAGTACCGTCAAGCATACGTAAACCATTTATTTAATCCTTTCAAAATTTCGTACATCTGACATTTATTTGTATCAGAATCACCTGTGAAATTTAATTAATATTAATTAATTATATATGTTTTAATTTTCGTCACAGCTCGGCATACATCTTACCCCGCCTACAAGTAACGGCTGTGGGCATCATCAAGGGGGATTGGTTTGGTCCTCTTTCTCCAAGTCTCTACCTTGTCGCTACCCCTCTGCGCACCCTGTAGCCATTACTACGTGAAAACATAACTCTTTCCTACAACATACTTTTTCCAAAGTTTGATATCGGTAGGTCGGAAGTCATATATGATTAACATCAAAACCATTTACCTGGGTTATTCCCGTTACATAAAAGAGTTTAATTTAAAATACTGAACAAAACAAAACCTGATTAACGTTTCTTGGACAATTTTGACTATCTAAATAAGTATTACATACACAGATTTGTTTACAAACTTCACGAATGAATGAAACTGTGCATAAACACAGTGATGATTCTAATGACATTGAAGACGTCTGTATTTAACTTTGTTATGTTCGCAATTGGAATATTAGTACCAATTTTTTGTACTTTCTGGTTCTGGCAGAATAAAGTACTACCGTTTCATAACTGGTTATAAAATCTAGCGGACTTGAGCTAAGTAGACTGTGTCGGCCAAAAAGACGTTTCAAAATCCTTTTGCATCGTTTTTAGAATGGGCGAGACACATTTTGAAATTGGTGAAATATTTAACACTCTCCACAACGGCAGTATTCATTGTTTACTGACAATTCTTGTGAAGTAATATACTTGCGGGGTAAAGAAGATTAAAAACAAATTGGCGTGAACTTATGAACGGAAAATTAAAACGGACATTCATCGAAGACGTGAACGTAAGGACGCTTAGAAAATGTTATTTCACAGCACTTTAGTCGCATGGTTTGGAATGGTGAATTATCATGGTTTTAATGTTGCTGGGTTGTAGTCTCCAATAAATTGCATTCATGCCAAACACTTTTGTTTCTTTACTGTAAGTTCCTGTATTACTGGGTCAATTAGAATTATACTGTGATATGACCGCAAGTCTGTAATTTTTCTGTAAATAGCTGAACCGCGCAGGTCATGTTGGATGTCAATAACGTATACTTCATTATCACGTGAGTGATTAGCTGACAGCTGTTATGAAACGCCTTTGACTACTGCAATACAGTAGTAAATAAGTAAATAATTCATACAGCTATCGCATGTTACGAGCTTGTACTGTTGTGAGCCAATGAATAATCGACTGTGTCCAGTGCGTGTACAGGACTGAGAAAGCAAGGCTGCTGCCAGGTGAATCCGCAAAATTGATGCAACTCTACCAATCATACAAATCGAAGGACGTTACAGTAATTTGGAGAATAGCCTGGCCGAAAAGACTCTCACGACTTTTCATCGTCTCTAATCATGGAATTTAATACGTAATAAGTTGACTTCACTTTATTATTGTTTTTGCATCCTATTTTCATATTCTCAAAACAGTGGGCATTTATGTGTTTTTTTTTTTTTTTTTTTTGGCGTTTTGTGACACATCTAAATATACATTTTTTTTCGAAATTTATTAACCTTTGTACACAAAGCTACTTCTAAGTTTATGTCTTTTCTTCTTTTTTGTTTTTGTATGTTCAAATTGGCGGGAATTTGAAAATTTTTAGGAACAAATAAATTACCTGAAGGGAAAAATCTTCACATTTTCGTCAAAATTAGTAAACATGTATGACTTATTAAATTGACTTGACGTTTCTTCCTTGTTCATTCCGTTCGTTTTCAAATCGGAGTCTGAGTTTTCTCCTTTGCTTTCAAGAGTCTGCGCCAATTATCTATAAAAAAAATTAACAGTTTACTATTGTTTTCTCTGTGGTTACATACGATAGGACTAAGGTAAAAAGTTGTGTATACAGATAATATTTTGTTACATCTCCCGGAATGAAACGATGTTTCCAAAACAGTTATTAACGGACGTATGTGAGTACACGTAAACATTGATTTTACATAAAACATCTTGCTAGAGGCCCCTATTGATTAGACATGTTGGCTACAGGTGGTTGCAAACACATATTTGTGTCACTGTTTAAATTTTGTGCAAACGTTATAAAACATGATTCATAGAGGCTTGGGAGGATGCGGGCAGTAAGGACAAGCCTTGCTAGCGCATTACTTACTATATCACCCCTAAGCGCAACAAGCACAACTGGCGTCAGCCGAAGATTCATCCTAACAATGAAATGAACCCAATGCTAATACTGCATTTATATTCATAGAGCTGTCTCTTACGTTTGCACAACTGTTTTTCCAATTTGGCTGGAGACGGCAACTTTGGACGGACAACTACCGCCCACTTGTTTGCAGGAATACATTGTGCTGGTCGTATCCTTGGGTTGTTGCAAGACAGTAACGTGGGCGGTAAGAGTCATCCACGCGTCTCACCCCCCCCCCCCCTGGACAAACATCTGCACGACACTGCCCTACGTCCCCGACCTCTGTGTCGTGGGTGACTCATCGCTGTGTCGTCATCTGCTGTGCTCGACACATCCGCGAAGTAAGGAAGCCATTGTGTGCGTCAGAAGATGCATCTTAATAAAGGGTTCGCAATTGATTACATAACCGTAAGCATAGAACATAGGTCGTTCGCACAATACCTAGCCTCTTATGTTTTCTTACCTACTGATTCACAACTGCTCGAAAGTGGTCGTGTTCTACAGGTAGGGCCCGGTAGTTTACACGAAAATATTTTTGCAGCACTTTGTTTCAGTGCCTTACGTGCGCACCTGCAGCTCTGCTATGTGGTCAGTGACTGGATGCCGTAACACCCAGCGTTCGGAGGTTAAACCCGCAAATCACAGACGTGATGGGTCACATTTATCCATGCACTGATTGGCACAATCAAATTAATAACGACTCAGCACAAAATCACTCTGCCAATATTCATGAAGTCGAGGTGCAGGTGTACACGTAAGACACTGAAACAAAGTGGGGCAAATATATTTTCGCGAAAACTTCCGGGCCTTACCTATAGAGCGTCTCACGTATAGATTGCAGTACAGGGTTAAATGGACATTAGATCTTTCTTTCCAGTGCACTTTGTAACTTTGATATTACAATTTTTGCACATTATACAGCATCGAAACTTGCATTGAGTGATATAGTAAGTTCATCATTTGCACCATTTTAAGGGGTTAGAAAAATTTAAAAACAAATATTTAGAACATTGTATTGTTTTCATAAATCATTAAATATATCGCATCAAAAATAACGAACCAAAAGCAAAATCGTATCCAGATTTTATGGTGTGTAATTTCGTATATCTGGAAGCCAGCAAAGAAATCTGAAGGCAAATTTTTTTTTCGTTGTACAGAATTTTTTTTCTAGCATTATGTACACTTTCTAACAAACTGAAACATCTTAAAGCTGGTCAGTGAGAAACTTGTTTTGCTATTCCAGTTAAATGGGAGATGACAGCAAGCAAGTTGTTTGTAATGAACTAAATCTATTTTGAAAGCAAATCCACCTCAATAGCTTTAGCCATTCTCTTGTTTTTAGTTGTGAAACGTGTGGCGTATTATTGTCATGCACTCGACCTACAAACTATACAGCTAAGTGTCACTCGAAGTGTTGGCAGAAGAGAAAAAACGACCCGTTATCATTGCTGACTATGTGGTTATGTCTGAAAAGATTATAGGATACAGGCTACCTTCTGTCTGCAGTTTTACTTGTCACGTGTCCTAAACTGGTTCAATAGTGAAGCTACAGTGTCTCGCGGCCGAGCGATTCGTTGTACATGGTGACTGATTTTGAAACAAAATTTCATGTGTGTAATTTTTTAGTAACGTTTATTTGAACGGAAGGCATAACAATAAAAAGTCGTTATATATGTAGGCTACGAGAAAGGGACCGACATTTTGTATTGATCTTATTTCAGTATTTTTCACATACTATTAACGCATTAAGGAAACTTTAGAAGGAACTGGATGTTCTAAACAAACCATTTACGCTAGTAGGAAGAAACAATATCAACACGGTACGTAAAACTAATATCAAAAATTTAAATAATAAAATAAAGCCAAACAATAAATAATTTCCGTAAAAGTATACGGCAACGATCTTTTATTACTACTTGTATGGTACTGTGACATAACACAGAACCCCAGGTTAACTCAGTCAGTTATGTATAGAGACCTACTCGACTGTTTTATTTATGTCAAGCTTTGTTTTTTTTCAGTAGGTATGTTAGACGAGAATTGTGTTATATATTGATTTTAAAGATAATTTTTTTAATAGTAGTAAGTGTGGTATAGAGTGCGCCATACACTAAGACTTTGGGCTAGGAGAAACTGATTCTGAGAAACGCTCAGAAAGTATAGCTGAACTGTTGCATAAAGAATGCTGTAGTGAACGGACATGTTAAAGATAGTTCCAGTATTTTCGGCGATTATTTTGCAATCACGATGCCAGAGACGTTGCGATGGAGCTAATGTGAGGCTTCAGTAGCTGAGGATCAACGAGGGAGCACCATATTTTCAGGTTTTCCACTTCAAAGGAAGGTGACTGGTGTCATCACTATTTCCAGATACCAAGTCCCAGCCAGCTCTATAATTCTTTGCAATGCAGCCGACTGGAAAATAAATGAACCGTCAGTTCATTTATATTCATTTGTTTTATTTTATTTTAACTATATTTGTCTAATAACAGTAATTTGTAAATGGGCAGCTATTTAAGGGTTGTTAAGAACACCCACACGAGCCCGACTTTTAACGTAACAAGGCTGATATTTTCTTAAGTATTTTTTTGTTTGTCCTGTTCACACACAAATCCCTTTTAACCGCTCCTGGGTACTTGGTGGGTGAAGGTGCACGAAGTACATATTACAGGTGTAAACACAATTCCCGAACCTAGTATAATTGTTTTATTGTATGAGATTTGTGATTTGAACGTAAACATTATAATGCTAATAAAAACAACTGAGATATGTTAAGACCAGACCAAATATTACCTTAAATTGCTAGAAAGTCCATTTAACACAACAAATTATTCACTAAGCTAGTCTGGCGTCCATTCTTTTATTTTATTTTATTAGAGGTGAATTAACATAGTTTGCTTCACGACGTGAGGCTAAAAAGAAAACTGTTAAGATCACAGTACCTATTTATAAAATCCTAAGTTAGAGCAAATATAAAATTAAAACTCTTGTACAGTTAGTTTACACGGTTTTACTACGTCGTCTAATTTGTTTCCTTGACAAAAAATTTATCTGGTTTCGGTAAATTTTTGACTGAAGAAAATTCGTAATTACTTTCAACTTTATGTTTAAGTATGGAAAAACTACATGATAATATATAGTAAAACAAATTTAAACAATACTGGTAAACATATTGTTTTACGTATGCTTTCGTTTAGGCTTAAGATTTTAACTATAAAATAAGTAGTGGAAATGAGTGATACGCCTAAACTGACATTACTGCAGAACATTATTGTACTCTCTTTTGTTTGATAACCGAGCGTGGCGATGTAGTGGTAAAACACTCGCCTTACATTCGGAAGGACCCGGGTTCGATACCCGGCTCCAGCTATCCTGAATTCAGTTTTCCGAAATCACTCTAAGCGAATGCTCGGATGGTTCCTTAACAAAGACCATGGCCGACTCCTTCCACCTTTCCTCCCTCGTATCACTGCAAAGGCATTGTGCTGTTCAAGGGCCAGTATAAACGTCCAGATAAATAAATAACGCAACTCTCTCCCACTTTAAATGTAATATTAGCAGAAATTAAAGTTGACAAAAAATACATGTATTTTTCAGTTCCCATACGGCATTGGTTTTGAATGATTAATTTCATAGTCAACTACTTTAACCACGATTTGGTCTTCAGACAGATGCTACTAAAATGGAATAAACCTTTCGTTTTGTCATCAGAAGCTATAATGATTAAAATATATATGTGATAATAATTATCTCTAAATTAAGTGCTCGTTACAATTGATGTAGTGAATTAATATCAGTGGACTATTTGAATTGTTTCTTATTTTAAAGTAATAGAAAATGTCATTAACTACATATTTTGAAGCGAGATGCTACACAAATTATAATATCAACTATAATAATAAAGAATAAAATATTTTAAAGCTCAAAATTCTGAAGTAGTGCACCTCCCGAACTTCGTAACGTGGCTGCGATCTGGCAACAGCTCGCACCATAAACTCTGTACTGAAATCTAAGGTTGGGACGCTCTATACAATTATAGGAAAGGAATTACTGAATGTCCGTCATGTTGGGTAAGGAATTCTAATGTTTGAAAACTGTGTTTTGATATCGTAAGAAATGTTTTGCACTGGGCAGTATATTAGGACTTTGTTTCTATATTATCTTTATTTTCTAAACACGACTCCACTTCAAATATGTTTAAATGGCATTCTGTTGTATTCTGTACAGCAACGGAATATTTAAGATTTAGTGTAAAATGTCATTGCACTGAAAAATATACTTATTAGTCACTGCAAAATGTTTCGTAATTATGGACCTTACCAAATTTTTTTGTGGTGACTGCTAAATTTTTTGCTGTCCCCAATAAAGTTTTGCAGTGACTACCAAAAAAGTTTGTAACCACTGCAAAAATATTTCGTGAGGTCCATATTGACAAAACATTTTGCAGTCACCGCAAAACTGTTTTTTTTTTTCTGTGAGGCTTAACATTACAATAAGCATTCAATTGTGCTCAAGGCTTCTGGTCGTACACAATTTCAACTGGCACGTTATACGCCTTGTGCTCATGTTTTAGTAGTGAATATAACCTAAGAGCACTCTCCGGCAGGATCATTTCTGGAAAATCTATGTTTATTGTGTATCCATACGACCGTAAATAGCTGTTATGGGAACATAGTTTCTTTCCAAGGAAGGTAAAAAAAAATATAATCTGCAGAAGCCACTTTTTACTTTTATACCATGGTTAGAGGTAATGATATAGCGCGAAAATGTTTTGCGTCAACATACCTTTGAAAACACTGTAGTCAATTGCAACACACAGGATTGGGCAATGTACGACTGATAGAACGTAGCTGTCTGCAGCCCAATAACACGCATTAAATATCACGATAGCGGGATTCTTATTAGCTTAGTCAAATAGGGCAACTACTTCCAGTAGAAGCTAAATCCAGTAATATTCTGGTAAACTAAACGTGTGTTGGAATCCAGCAAACAGTCAAGTTTTCCCGCGATAAACCATAACTTTTAACCATTGTTTGTCGTTAAATCGAAAAAAATAGTGAAAATGTCAAGTAACTATACTTTTTTAGGGCTTTGGCACTCAGTCTCTTAAAGTATCGGAGAAAAATACATCCTGGCGTACGTAGTACAATCTCTGTACTTTTGCCATATTCAACAATAATATACAGTTGCGTATCTTATCTACGGGCTAGTTCCCGGTTACTGGTATTTTATGTCTATCTCGTAAACTAAGTTCCCGGCAACTTTATACTAAAGAAAATTTTCGATTTTTTTACGTGGTTATTCACTTGTTGCAGTCTGTACCCGCGAATTACCTGTCGCCTTGTTTATACATATGCGTACGTATAGTATCGTAACTTGTGTCCTGAGGCAGTAATCAGGTGTCAGTGACAAGTGGTCTTTCCTTGTTCTTGTACTCTTGTACAAGCCTGTCGTCACTTTCACTTCATGGGAAAGGTTATATCAGAGAAGGAGATTGCACTTGCCTACAACACTTTGGTATCGCCCTGGTTTACTTCGAACCTTCCACAATTTCTTGTTTTTTAAAATTACATTACTTCTTCAGAGCTTTGCACATGCGCAATGTCGATTATGTAATTACGTATGATGCAGCTTCTTATGTAATATAATTGCAAAACGGTTTTGTTCATACTTTAGTGCTTCACTTTAAGACACAATATAAAAAAAAAGAAAACACTAAAAACATAAAATTATATATTATTTATGTAAGGCCATACAAATCTGAAAGAATAATTTGATCTAAATATTTTGTTGCCAAAATTCTGTTGAATCGGTTAATATATCTCATTATCACAAGTATAAGGGTCTTCATACATGCAGTAGATAATTAATACTGATACACATTATTTTAGGAAGAACGATTTCTCCTAAATTAAGTACACTTTTTTACACGAAAACGCATAACTGGTTAATGATGTTTTCTAAGTGTATTTTACCATTTTTGATACATAATTTTACATATAAATATAAACGTTGCCACCCCCACCCGCAAAAAATTTGCGTATATTTATTGAAAATAATATTTGATTGAATCAATTTACAGTCTATCCGAGTGCGAGTGCATTAAAAGTCTGCATTCATGTGTTTAAAAACGTTCATACTATCATTGCATTAAATGTGAAAATAAGTGTCCTCAATCAGCTATGTGTAGTTTAAAGCAGGATTCGCACCAGTTATAACTACTGTAAACAGGCTCAGACGCATACACGTACATATAAAATACATGTGTACATAAATTAATATTTTTCAGTAGTACTCAACTGTATTCAGAGCAGTTAACAACTAACCAAGAAATTGACAGTCAATTATTATATTTTTTGAAGGATAATATAACCGTTTCTGCTTTCAATTGACGTTTGAACTAAATATAAACTAATTCATAAGAAGGTTACTGGCATAAGTTTATCCATGTACTTTAAATTCACGTCTGCCATGGTGTAAAATGACATTTCAGTCAGTTGTGGGAAACAATAAGTAACCAGCGGACTTCAGGTACCTAGATACGTGCATGTTCGGGGTAAGAGCGTAAACCACGGCTCCTAAGTTCCTGCAACCCGCAGTACCCTAGATCAACTTGGTTGCACTATCTCATCCTCTCAGTCTGTAGAGACGCTTCGGAGCGTGCACAATTTAAATTTGCGTACTAATATATGTCCCTGCAACATTATAGGATGACACTTTCGGTAAAACGTTAAATTACAATTAAGGTTTCTTACGCCGTTCCCTACCGTTCATGTGATTCGAAGCCACCTATTAAGAAACAACCTTTTTATACGGGGTAAACTGACAGCATATCGTGATATGACTTACCTTAATTTCCCAATAAGCAGATTTTCTGGCTTCACAAAATTAAGAAGGATCTGTACACCGAGTTCAATATAGGTTACCAACGGAAAGCAGGCGTTTTTAGTTTTGTCAATAATCGACCGTTGTATCACATATAACATCGTAGCATGTTTAACATATTTATGTTACTGAAGTTCGAAAACTCAGTATCAAGAAGCAGGGTAGGTTTACTCTAAAGTATGGTTACATCATTTTAACGCTACACAGGCAGGTTTAAATGACGAAAATAATACACTAGCAATATGTTTATATTGATGTTTTTACAAATCACTCGAATGCTTTATATTGTCAAATAAAAGTACAGAGCGAGTACTAACTACCGAGAAGTACACAGAGCTTCGACAAACTCAAGTTCATTCAAAAATTAACTACTCAACGTAAATTTGTGACGTATACGTAGGAATACTATTCAAAGAACCTTACACGAGTGTGTACCCGTTTCAAGTCCTCCATTACTTTCTCTCTCGCGGGCGAAAATACATGTTTTTGCGGTCTTTTGTAGGCATGTTAATAGTGGTTCAGAAATTTTTTGGAAGGTATATGTGCGTACAACACATCTTTTTATAACATATTACGTTACAAAGATGTATATATACCACTGTATGTTCCTTAGAGGCGAGTTATCGGCGGGAAGGCTGTGGGCTTATGTCAGCTCTCTGACTTGCGCCTAGAGGCTAAAGTGAGACGATATTCACGTGTTATGTCGCCCTTAGTGTTCCGGTCCTTGGACTTGAACTTGCAAAATACGTCAACCTGGGTGGTAACCTTATAGGTTAATATTACCATGTGACTACGTGTACAAACAACACTTGATGCTTTGACACCTTTTCCATCCTTGGTTTTTATTTAATGGGTCGCATTATGTATGCCCACTATCTCTGGAACGACGAAACTCTTCAAAGGAAAATATTTTATGTCAAATTTGGGTATATACTAGACCCAGTCAATCCAAATTACATGATTTTCCAGATATCATTCAGGTCTTGAGTTAAGTTTGGTTGTGGTTGCAGGTAGGATATATTTTTGAGGTTACCGTTATTTAAATTAATAAACGTTTAGAATAATTTCGGCTCTATAATGTATATTTGATCGTAAGAAAATATTACAGTTAGTTGACTATGTGCTGAAATTAGACTGGCTTAATGTTTCAGAGCAGCAACTTCGGTAAATATCATAACATTGATAAATAAAAAATTTTCGTGGTGTATGGGAAACTACTTAACCGATTACTTCCGTATCTTGCACTTAAGAAAATTTGCAAGGGATCATTTAAAACGTTTGAATTAAAAATTAAAATTTTTAATTGCATCATTAAAAATATTATAAGTTCGTGTGAAATGTTTACATTTATGTTTGTCCAATTTTCACCAGTCTTTGAATGCACATTTTACATAGCCACGTAGTAAAACCGCCGTTTATCGTGACCTATTTTAATAAAACTGTCAATGAACGAATATGCTGCACACAAACTTGCTCATTTTGGCTCATACGTTGGTAGGAAATACTTATATATTTGCTTACTAGTTTAAAAAATATATTTTTAGACATTTATTACAGTCATGATGTACTTGCTCTTTTTAGGTTATTACAAGATTACTGGTGTAGGCCTAATACATTAAAATTAATTAATATGTTTGTATTGTCATTTTCTTTAGTCACAATCATTTCTACCCTTTTAAGAATATTATTTTGTTGGCTTACCTCGATTTTAACCTTCAATTATTCAGTTACGAATTTACGTTTCGGCAAAGAGGCGCTTATGTTCTCAGTTTGCAGGTACAGGTCTAGATATATATTTATAGTATTAGGCGAGGGTATTGTACATAAATAATTGTAGGAAATACAAGACAACGGATGAGATGAAATACTTTTTTATGTCTGTTAAGGTTTTGATTTGGTTTAAATCATTCACAGAGTTTTTCCTTATAAATGATAAGGTTTTTAATTAGGGGAGTCTTGTTTCCTATCCCTCTTCTGTATCCGTTTCTGAACACGATGCCGGCTTAGTTGCGCTTCCTTCAAAAGTTGTCTGTAAACTTCCTCTCTCTTCTAGAACTGCATTTTCCCAGTTCCTAGAACAAATAAATAATTACCATAACGTCAGTCCTGTTTTTTTTTTTTTTTTTTTTTCGTTTCAGATGTCAAATTTAGTAAAACAGTGGCTGTACATAGACCTGAAGTGAAAAGATCTCATAGGAATGTCCCGAACTATATAAGGATGCCTGAAATTTGTAAGTACTCGATCCTGAGAACACAAGGAATACTGCTGTTGTATGGCTTTTTCGTAACTTTCGGTCGGCACGCAATTTTTGCTACAATGAAAAAAGTAAAGTGCAATAAAATGAATAAATCAAGCCATTATTACCCTTGAGACTCTTAAAACTAGCAAAGTGTTAAGTACTTATCAGAAATATCGGAAACTCACAGCCCAATGTGACCAGACAAACCATTTTTATTTTTAATTTAGTGGGTACCACTAGCGAACTTACAACAATATAGTTTTGTAGGTGGATAAATGAATACCAAAAAATTAATACATTTTCCAATACGTCAATTTTAAAAATAATTTTTAAACAATTATCACGAAACGTTAAATTTGTGTATTGATATTGAAATGAGAAAATTGGTCTTTCTTTTGTACTGCAAATATGAAATTAAAATTTATAATGTATGTTTCACAAAACACATATTAGCAAATATTCATTTATTTGGGAAATATTTCTTCTCAAAGCATTTATTAAAAATTTTATAGGATGCTTTTGGTTTAAAAAAGTTAAAATTAGTCCATTAAGAATTTATTTATTTATTTTAACCTTTATTTCCCAATTAAATAGTTTCAAGGTAGATATGTAAACACGGGCAATATGCATAGTTTTCTTGACACTAAGTACAGGTACAATTTCAAAAGTTAACATTAAATAATAAATATCCTATTGTTAACAAATATATACAGAAATATATACGTCCTGGTCACTATAGTTAACACCAGACGTTACATGAGGTGATTCAAACCAAACGATAATGAATTAAATACTGTATACTTTACACACTGTGACACACGTGTATGTACAAGTAGTCTATATGTATTACATTAACCATAAAGCTCTCGAACATTGTAGTCATAGCAGAAAAATATAATGTAAATAATTTTTCAGTGCCGAGAAATGTTGTTTTTAAATCGCTTGAAATATTTCACAAACTAACACATTTCTTGTAAACGTATCAGTATGCGTAAAAACCATGTTAGTATATTTTATCCATCACCTGTGTCCTATAGCAAAAATAAATAAAAAATATAATGCTACTGTGACAGTGTCTTCAAACATTTATGTCAATTTACCACAGTTTTAGTTCAACATAGTTGAAGAACATCCCACATACGTAATTTAATACAATTATTTTCAGTGCAATTACAATAAGTATCGAACGTTCTAGCAAAGGTTCACTAATCTGAAACTTGTTAAGCTCAAATATTGTTACATTCTATGCCAAACCATTCTCTTCGTTCTTCTGGTTTTGTTGCGAATTGTCATCCAAGTCATGATAAACCGAAATATACTTTGTAGTCTTAATTCCATGCATTTTATATCGACAGGGGAGTGAAATTTTATAATCGCTATTATCTTGAATGCTAGACGCCACTGTAACTTTGATTTTCAAGCCTCAACTATGTTTACAGTGAGTGGTCATTTTCCGCTAGGCAGGTAGGGCAGGATTCGGTCTTGGATACCTTTGTGCTTTGTTATTTTATGGTAGTTCCCCAAAGCATATCTACTTCACTGTGGTCCAACTGCAATCGTACCAAAAATGAACATGCGTTTGGGTTCTACCTTGGCCAAGAAATAATTCGCAAAATTCCCTAGTCTCTTCATTTCACAGAATATGACAGAATCATTTTAATAAACAACGTTTATTAATTTATAGATACAGAGTGTCAGTTTCACGAATTCATCTCGCAGAAGCTTAGATTATTCAGCCATATTCAATCACTGGTCACACTCGTGATTGATAGCCCAACGAATTGTTCCCTCATTTTAAACTGGCTTACAGTAGTTCTAGGTGTGTCGTGACAGACGTCGGATAATCACAGGCGTAACGCTGTTCCACGTGAACTGAAATAGATCTGCAAAATTGACGTACCTCCAGTTGTCGACTATTTTGTATACGTTTGCCCTCCACATTCACTGTCATCATATAATACACACTGCAAATAGTATCGAAAGTTTTTAACACACGCATAGTATGACGCACTTAGCATGCCTCAGCTTGTTAATTGAATAAATGATCATTAGTGTTACTATATAAGTCTGGTAACATTTGTATTGTGCCGTTCGTTGGCACATGCTCGTTTGTTTGTTTTTATTTGTTTTGTCTAGTTCGTCTATTCGTAGTGGTAACTCGATAATTTTTTTTTATTTTGGCAAAGTTACTCCACCCCAGCACTGGTTATTTCTTTAATCTTCGGTAAACTTGTAATAATAGTAAACTGCTTATTATTTTATAAAGAAAATTCCAGGTAATTATTTATGTGCAGTTAAGGCAGTGTGGTATACTTATGAAACAGTTCTTGTGTAATACTTCTGACCAACTCTAATCATGATCTGATCATGTTTTGTTTCCAAGTAAATTAAAACAAATTTTTTTATTGGTAAAATTTAAATTAAAATACCATGTTTTGACTATTAAAACACGTGTGTGTTTTAAAATATTTT
>PNEQ01092499.1:0-11052 GCA_003012365.1 Medauroidea extradentata
TTGGAAAATCCAAAAACAACATGGCGGACTCAAAAACAAGATGGCGGACAGTGACGTCATCCAAGATGGCGGGCAGTGACGTAATCCAAGATGGCGGACAGTGACGTCACGGCGGCCATGTTGATTGCGTCATCAGCGGCACCACAGCACCACAGCCAGCAGCCGTTGTCCTGGAACCTACATTATCTTACTACTTACATACAATTATAAAAATGCTAGGAATATGTAATTATATGTTGTTCAAGAACAATTGCCCAAGTTTCGTACTGTTGTGTCACAGAATAGTAACATACCAAATTTTCGTTAATATCTACAATTTAATACTGTTTTTAAATGAAATAGCATTTATGACTTAATCACTTTTGGCGGTATACCGACGATATATCAGCTGATATTGTAGAGGAACCTAAGTGGAAAGCGAACTGCAATTTCACCCCTTTTAAAAACTACATGTAAATTTCACTAATTCGATCTGCCTTGTAGTTTTTGTGTGTCAGAATTGTACATTCGCACGCAGTTTTTAACGGAATTCGAGCCCAGAACCTCCCGGAATTCAGACCTGAGTAACAAACAACTGCGTCACGTAACGTTGAAATAATTGATGAAAATAAAATAAAATATCTGTGTCCTGGACTCTTACAGGTTGTATAACACCACGTCTCGATAGGTAACTGTAGAGTGAAACTCCTGTATAGGTTGTTTCTCGCTGCTCGTTCCTGCTTTCCGGATCGTCTGCCTTGAATATTGACCAACATAGTTTAATTCTTAATAATCACGTTTCTCATCAAGAAAAAAATTATACACATATTTTTTTTAAATATTTACGTAAGCATCACTCTGTCGCGAACAACACCTCAATATCGCGACTGGTTAAGTAGATATCGTGGGTTGATGAAAAAAAATTTTTGTGCTTTTTCACCCTTTTGGGCGTCGAATTACGAAATATTTTAAATTTACAAATTGGACATTTGTATAAGTATCCAACTGAAGTGTAAATAACATCTCTAGCCCGTTCAGTCGAATCAAAATCGATCATTCACTAAAAAAAAAACACATACCATTCCTGCACAGTATTCATAAATCGAATTTCGAAAAATCTGAAAACAGTTTTGCGATAATTTCTGTAATCATCATCCTGAAACAAAAATTAATTGTATATCTCGACGGGTTCGATAGATATCGAGGATTTATCTAAAACACATTCAAGGTCTTTTCACCACCTAAGAGAGTAAATTTCTAAAAACCCTTTAATCACGTTTTAGAATACTTTATTGGTATCTCGTGGACGTAAAAAACTTAACATTAGCCCGCTGGTATCAAGATATATCGACGATTAATAGAAAACGCTTTTCACCAATTTCACCCCTTTTCAGTCCATAAGTGGCGAATTTTGAAAATTCCTGAAATAACTTCTTAGGTATTTGAATAAGCATTAATCCTAAACAAAAATCACGTCGCTATATAAAAAAGCTATGGGATCGATTTATATTGAATGTAAGTCTAAAACACACATTACCCCTTTTTTTAAATAATTTTAGGGCCGAATTCGGAAAATATATTTTGAATAGTACTTGGGATATTTACAAAGCACCAATTTAAAGCAAAGATCACTTCGATATCTCGATTGATTCGATAGATATGGAAGGATAATCGAAAACACATTTCACGTATTTTCACCCCTTTAAATGAAGAATTTAGAAACGTCGTTGATTTCTGTCATAGACATTTGTAAAAGTAACTCATTAAAGTTAAAATCACGATGATAGTCAATTGTGCTTCAAAGATATAAATGATTAATGAAAAAAAAATTTTGCCCCTTTTTACCGCCTGGGGGACGAATTTCAAAAAAACCTAATACTTCTTTTTGGGTATTTACGTAAGCAATATTTTGAAGTGAAAATCAACTCTCTATCCTTAAGGGTTCGATAGATATCGATAGCTGATTGGAAACAAAATTATGGTCTTTCACCCCCTTAAATGTTGAACTTCGAAAAATCCTTAATTTGACTAATATGCATTTTTACGAGTGTCCTATTAAAGTAAAAATCACGATGATAGGCCGTCGGGTTCGAGCTCTATCGACGTTTCTTCGGAAACACATTTCGCCCCTTTTCACCCCCTTAGAGGTCGAATTTCGAAAAATCCCTTCTAATTGCTCACCTACGACCTGAGGGGAACCCCCACAAAAATTTCACGATTCTAGGTCCAGTGGGATCGGGCTGCAGTTTGATATGTCAGTCAGCTTTCATTTATATATATATATATATATATATATATATATATATATATATATATATATATATATATATATATATATATTACTTTTTATCTTAGTTGTGCAAGTGATTTTTTCTTATAAACTCTCTGGCATAAAATGTGTAGCAAAATATCTGTGATTGGTTACACAAAAATTAATTAGCAAAGAAAACTTTAGTTTAAGAATTTACTATAGTAAATTTCTTGTAGTCTTATTACAGAGCGTTAGCAGAGAAAATACAGGATATGTGAAGTCTATGAAAAAATGTAAAGTTTTGAATAAGAGATTTTGCGTTTCACTGAAAAACGGATAAACAGGTTTTGTACTTTGTGTCATTATGTAATTGGTATTATTTTGGAGAAATATGCGAGACTTGGCACCGCAATCCGCCACGCCACTGAGACATATGAAATACTATAATAATCCTCTTTTGTTAAGTACACAGAAATGTAGCTGGTGATTACCTTACAGTCTCACAAATGCTATTCAGAAAATGAAAGTTGTAGACTTTATTTAAATTAATAATTTAGTATTACTTGCACATTTATAATACGCCGAGGATTTATTTAGCTTGCTTCAAGATGTGATTCTGAAAATATTATTTGCTCACATTAAACTGGATTACAAACACACTATTTGCCTCAACCTTTTTACTATTTACTTGTTTCTTTACGCCTTGAAGTACACGGATAATTATATTAAATTTTTACTGCCTTAATTAATTACTCGAATACGAGAATATAATACATGGTGTATTCTCGTTTACCTTCAGTCTGCCCGTTTGTGCAACATGGATGAATGAATAATATGTTGTGCTTTGAAGTCTGAGTGTCAGAGGCAATGTAACGTTTTTTCCGTTCTATCAGAGAGAGATTGGATTAATCTCGGAATACAAATTACCACCATACAGTAGCACCACTATTTAGTTTATATGTCACACACACCCTTTCGAAATTACCTCATCAATTAATGAAATACGGTCGTAATTAATTTTCCACAGTACTTGGATGTTGTACGTTCTATGACACAATGACACATTGACATGGAAGTAATTTTATAATTTTTGCCATGTCTATCTAATGGAGAGTGTTTGCAACATTCTTGACTCCCAGCTCTCATTGCTGTTTCCATACACGTATTTTCTTAAATAAATTTCGGTTAATATAATTACGTCAGTATATTTTCTTTAAGACGCATTTCTTATTACGAATATTACAAATCATTGTGAAGTAGTTCTAGTAATCACTTGACAATGCACGGGAGTTAGGCGTTTTTTTTTATTGAAAATATGACTTACAAACAGAGAAACACTACGTTACTTGACTTCACGCAAACCGTAAATTGATATTGTTTACAACTGAAAACTATCTACGATAGGAATCGTTGCGAATTTGTTTACGTCAGCGTGTTTAAATTATGTTTATTAATTTAAAAAGACGCTCGTGTTTTGGCGATTGCGGTACAGGACAATACATGCAGACATGACCATTTACTCACGATTAATCGTGGTTTTCTTTATTAACAGTGTATCTTAGCTCGAAGCCATCCCGGCGCCCGGCCCCCTTGGGCGAGGAGAGAGATCACGCTCTACCACGCAGTGAACTTTAGCTAACAGAATTTGTTGGAACCGTCGAACCCTTAGACGGAACGCTAATCTGCGCCTCCATACATTCCAAAGGAGAACAGATGCTAGCGAGAGAGCCTAAGCCACCCATCCCAGGATCTCGCCCACAGTTCTGTCCCCTGACTGAGATCCTCAGCTCAGCCTCCTCTTGGTTTGAATCGAGGCCTATCTAACCCCTAACAGACTTTCCAGGTCTGCTACCGGACACTTTCACAGCCAACTCGTCGGCCCTTCGTAGAGGAGGGGTCCTCTCCAGGCCTGCCCAGCATGTAGGCTACCACCACCACTACGAGACCAACCCAGACCTGTCACGAAAGAAAACCTCACCGTAGGGCTACCTGGTCGCCCGTAGTACTACCTAATTTCCATCGCATTTGTGGGTTTGCCAGCCTGACCGTCTGAGTACTACAAGATCACACAGTGTACACCTTTCGACGGTGCACCCACCGGGGGTGACTACCCTTACAGCCGCACGACTCGGGCCTGTGGCTTGTTTCCCCAGACCGCATCAGGTTCATCCATTTCCATTACCCTTGATCTCCCACGTACAGATCCGATTTTTTGGGCCCCAACAGCCTGAGAGTCTAACGCCCCACCTAGTGGTTTCTCCTTATTGCCATCTGTCGGAGAATTGATCAAGGCAGATACCCCTTTCTCAACTCTGAGGAGTCGAGATGCATAGGGCCCACACGCCAGAGCCTGCATTAGTTCTAAGATCCACTGGCGCCACGAGGAGGCTGCAGGTTGACTTGGGTGAGAGATGTTTTTGTGCTGAGGGGTCACGGAAGCGTAAATCTAGCACCAGAGGCCGAGGAACCCATCCCGGTATAGTACCGACCTATACTCACGAGCCCCGGAGCAACATCAGTACCCCTGAGAGTGTGTATGTGGTTACTCCCTTCGGATACTAGGGCGTGGCAACGCTCTGACATCTCAAGATGGGAGATGCACTACTCGCGTTGGATTTCTCTAAGGCGAGAACACACCTTAATCACATGCAGACAGCTACAACACGAACTTGAAGATATGCAGCAAATAATTTTATTCACACATTAGCCTTCTCAAATGTTGAAGTTAAACAATGGATCGCCGAATTACGTAAAATAGAAAAGTACTTACTAATCATGAATTTATACAAATGGAGTTTAGACCGCTGCGTAAACTGATGTCGATAGTTCGTAATTAGACACAGCAAGGAATAAATATATTTATTTGTGTCTGCCTCAGCAGCAAGCTGGTTACGAGGTTCCAGTGTGAGTAGGCTACCAGCTAAACTATTACTATAGAGCGCATTGCATATCACGTAGGTGTGCAGGTAAAAGCTAGATGATTGTGTATAAATTAGGTGCTGTGCTCTGGAATTGAACGCTGAAAACATGAAAAGCAAAACATGGGACGATACAAAGCGAACTGCAGACATATGTTGGCAAGCATTCCAACCTCGTATTATTGAAACTCTGTTAGTGATGATAAATTTTTGCACGGATAGCGGCTCGCATACAGTAGGTACTAATTCAGACATTTCACGATGACTTGAAGACATGTTGTTTGCGTGGAAACCTAATGTATGAACTCAAAGCAACGCTAATTTTTCATATGTGCTAGCCTATGCTACAAATGAAATGCAGTAAAGTTTAGTTATCAAATTATTTGTCTGCATGGAAAACTATTTGCTGAATTCTGGGAGCACTTATTTTTCAAATCAGTGAACAAATTAAATGCAGCAAAACGCCAATTAATCACATTTAGTAATTCTGTTGTACACGAAAACATTTCCAGAAAGAGATTAATGTAAGCTGAATCAGTAGTAAAGATAAATTGAATATTTTCCTACAGGAGTTATATTTCTTCTACCTTGAAAACCAATTTAAAAATTACCTAGTCGATAGTATAGATAACAGCTTTGTATGACCCACTGTAATGTTTCGAGCAATACCAACATATGTCTCCAAACAAATAACATTTTTGATTAATTTATTACTACAAATTAGGTTGTCAGCCTGCTTATCACGCACTGAGATCTCCCAACTGAACACGTCGACCATGAGGGTCACATAACTTACTTATAGAGATGATGGTATATCGCAACAATATTTTGTGCCAACATACCCTTGAAAATGCTATAGTTTTTTTTGCAACATGTTACATTCGGTGACATACTTCTGACACAACGTAGCTGTCTGCAGACCAATAACAGGGCATCAAATATTACAATATCGCGATTCTTATTGGCTCAGTCGAATAGAGTAATAGTTCCTAGTACAATCAAAAGCCAGTAATATTCTGGTAAGCGGAACGTGTGTTAAAGTCCAGCAAGCAGTCAAGTTTTCCTGCGATAAACAATCATCTCTACTTATTTAATGTAGGTTGTTTATTTATTCGGTGTTTACAATTGATTTGAACAGATCCATAGCCCTGGTATAGCTGCACGCAGGAATGTGAAGGAGATTTCTGCATTTATCTGGATTGGTTTCGGGGAGTGCGTGTAAACTGAAATCAGTTGATATATGGAATGTTTTCTCTCACAAGAGGTCGAGTAATAGAATAGAAATAAGCAAGCAGAGTCCGCGTCTCTCGCGCCTGAGTAAAGGTCGAATGGACGCGAATTTACTGCAACTGAGCAATGTTTTCTGCTGTACTCGAGGGACTGAACTACCCTACTCGGTCACCCAGAATGACACTCTCTACATGATGAAGAAACTATGGAATGGAGATGGGAGTAGTATTTGGAACAGAGTGATTTGAAAAATCGATTAACATACACGTATTCGACATTTGCGAGCATTATTTGACGCGACAGCCGCTGGAATCTGGAATTCTCGCCCAAATATACCAACCTACCTAACATTTGTCTTATTTCTCATTTGCAAAATTTTATCGATTTCGATTCTCCAAGGTTTAAGTCAAATTGTGTGACTACTTCAGGACTCAAAGTATCAAGACAATTTACGTACAACAGCTAGATATAAAAAAATCATTACAAAATCTTTGCAACAAAATATTTGCTGCAGGTACAACTGTTGTTAAAAACTGCAATTCCTTGCAAGTCAAGAAATCAACACTATTGAAATCTAATATAGCTTTGAGACAAAAATACTTACTCAACACGCAGGGCTGGATGTGCATTACAAAATGAATTGTCACAAAAAATAATAATAGTCAAAACTGAACCTTGAGTGTCACATTTTCTTTTTCAAGTAGTCATTGTCATTCATTTCAATGTACATAGCGGGAATTTGAGCAAGGTACCAGCAGTGATAAACACTGTATTTGAATTCGTGAAAGCACGCGTTTGGATCCTTGTTCCACCATCTTAATTTTTTTGGGGTTAACCAACGAAACAATACTTCGCATCAGTAATGTGTTTTCTCAAATAGTCTTGGTTTTCCCAACATTCCTTCTCTTCCCTGTTCAGACTTTACTTTACTTCAAGCACAAATGGACTCTGGGATTTCGTTTTTTTTTTTTTTTTTACCTCATAAAGATTTTTTACACTAATTTGTTTGACAGAATAGAAAATCATGGTACTGTCTACTATGCGATAAAGAGCTTTTGATTAACAGCATAGAAAATTATTTTAAAACTGTTATCGGTATATTTTTCTGTAATAAGATTTCTCTGAAAACAACCGAATTATCTTTGTAAACTAGAGCTTTTTTCTGCATAAAGCTTGTTTTCTTAAAATACTACAACTTCTGAAGCATTTTTTACTAGTAAGTTACATCGCTATAAAATAACTACTGTTTTTAAAAACACACGTTGCAGTAGCTCATATTTAAACAAAAGCAAACGATACCACAACAAAAGTGTTTTCAAATGCGTCCATGTGACAAGTTTTGTCATGTAGTTACTCCAATAACGGTTCGCAAATTATTGTAATTTGTTGAAAGTTTCTTCTTCACATTATTTAAGTGTACAATATCGAGTGACAAAAAGAAAAGTGAATGATGTAGTTTCTGAAAATTTATTGGCAGTAGCGTTCGTTCAGCACAAGATGGATGCAAGGGTGTGTCAGTTTAACCAAAAAGTGTATCAGTTTGAAATAAAAGGGGATGAGGTCGTAACATTCTCAGAACACAGGCCCGTTCAATAAATTATTTGGTAGAACAAGATGCTACAAATAACATAAATTTACAGAAATATAAATTGCAGAATATATTTGTGTAAATAAACTAATATTTCCAATTCAGCTTTAATATAACAATACAGTTTCATCTAAGTTAATAAAAAATTTAAAAAATTGCTTGATGTGTATCCCTCAGTAAACATAACTCTTTCCGGTCAATACTGGAATGAGAGAGACTGAAATTTAAACTAGATGTATTCATTTATGTCCCGTGTTACGTGATGACAATCTATGTGAATATTTTTAATTATGTGTCATTGGTTCTTCCAGACGATAATACGTTCAAGTCAAGTCATTGGCGTTGCTTACGTCGGAGTTATGGAAAGAGAAGTAAAAGGAATAATTTACTATGAGGTAGGGCCTACTCACCTCTCACGATATCGTTTACGGTTAAAAAGCATTGCCTGCGGTGAGATTTTGGAAGTTGTTCTAAATAAATAATCATGCGAAAAATAAGTAGTAGTAGGTGTTTGAGAAATTTATTTTTGGAGTTAAAATAATTATTTGGTCATAGTTTTCTGAGCATTGAAAAATTAGCTTAACTATACCAATCAATTCGGACGACAGCGAACTGAGCAATAGAGTCAATATTTGTAATGTGTAAGTTCAACAATTGAGTAAGGCAAAATATAATTTTAAATGAAAATCTAGCCTATATTCTTGCTGCCACAACGGCTGTAAGGTAGGCCAAACTTCTGAGTTTGCTGGCAATGGAAAATATAACTGATTACAGAATATGTATACTTCAGTAAGTTGTCACTGGAGAACCCACGACTTTTGAAGTTTATCATAACAGACTTGTCACCTAGTACATGGTTTACGATTGCGCTAGAGGAGAAAGCAATTTCCTCTCTCTGACGACCAGATATACAGAGTTAATGAAGTGTTGAGTTCCCAGAAAGGAACTTTGAAATTTATCGAGGAAAATTCAGTGATATTTTTGCACCTTCCAAAGACGAGCATAATTGTAAAAAAAAAAAAAAAAAAATGTTCGAAATGAGAAGTGGCTATTACTTTCTATCGGTACATGATAACTTTTGTGTCAATAAAAATTCATATAAAAGTAAAAGGATTACAAATGATGGAGGCAGATCTTTGTCGTCAGTACCGACAAGACGTGACTCTTCTTCGATACAACTAAGATAACAACAGAGTAGGCAAATGACACTTTTACGTGAAAGGAAAAAGGTGCGCGCGCTCGCTTACAAAAAACACACACAAACATATGAATAAATAAATATATATATGTATATAGACATATTTTGTGTGAATGACATATGCGACGAAGAAATTTTCACCTCCTGCAATACATTTTTTCATGTTAGGAGCAAACGTACAGACAACAGCGTGTGCAAGGGCTTAGCCAACATACTTATTAACTTTGTATTTAAAAACTTCATAAAATTTAAAATACAAGTATTATGACACTGTTAATATTCTCAAATTCAGTTGTATCTCAGTATTTATCCAGTTTTGTGTTTCACATCACATGCTCTTATACTTTCTAGTAGTTAAAACGCAGCTGTGTTAAAACAATTGCTGCCAGAGCGGTTGCCTAGTAAATGTAAATAAAACTTATTTTCTTTGAAGAAGTTGAACTATTACTTATTCTGCGGTGTGCTTATTAAAACCGGCGGAGTAACATAACTCATCATGACATGAATTTGACAAAATGATGTAACCACAAGCCGACATACAAGAAATGTGTTAAACATAGCAGCAGGGAGCAATTTAGTATATTGGTTTTTTAATTACAAACTAAACACTTTAATTTCGAAGAAGCAAAGCTGACGTCATTTCTTTTCCTGGAGTGATGAATACGCTACAAATTACACGAGTTTTGAGACAATGTCAGAAGTACAACTGCTAAAAATTTTCTAGCACAATATTTACCGATGTCAAAATGCATTCCATTCAGAGTAGCGTCACTCAAAATAAATAAAGTACCATTGCCCATAGCATAAAGTAATTATTTTGATTCTAAAATATTTAAGTTTCAGCTCGCAATGTTTGCTAGCGTTATTGTTTCAATAATATTTGTTGTTTTTTGCCTGGACGTCAATAATATTTCGTTATTGAGACTGCTACTATATTATCTCATTTATAAGGGTATGTTTTAGACCTTTACATTTATCATAAGCTCTTAGTTTTCGTAACTTTCTCTGTGTGTTTGTTGATTCAATGCTCAAAAAACTATGAAGGTCCGTTTAACTTGCAAAACCATCTTGTGGTTCTCGTAAAATTGTCGTACATACGCATAGACGAAGTTAACTATAATTTGTTATTGAAACGTATTATATACAACTATGTGCAGCAAACAAAATTATTTTTAGTTTTGTTTATTGCTTCCTTTGGGTCTTTACTGCGTACAATTTTGTACAAAGATATTGGACAAGTCATTCTTACAATATAGGCTACAATGTAATTAATAGCGTACAATACATTTCGAATATGCGTACAAAGTTCTATAAATTTGGTACAAGTTGAATACATTTGAAGTCTTATAATCTGAAGAATTTTTTGAGGTAAGGATAATTCTGAAAAAAAGTATGAGTTTTTAAATATTTTTTAGCAATAAATAAATAGTGCCAACAAAACCGTTTCATTGAGAGTTTCGCCGCCTTAAACTGCTGAAACCTGATGTCTGCCCCATACAATTCCTATGCTCTTAGACGTCTAACGTCTAGATTTTTTGGTTATCATGTTTTGTCTATGCAATAGTAAAATAAGCAAAAATAAATTATGGAACAACAACTTGAATGCATGCATTTTAGTGAAACTAAAGCATATTAAACATTATTTGTCCTCCACGGTCAGATACAAAAAATAAATAGCCGCGCTGTGGTTTATTTGTGTCAGATGGTATCAAGAAAGTGATTTTAGTTTTCCGATAAGTTGCAGTTGTTGTCATACAAATTATACCGTGCCGCGATCGTTGTGAGCATCAAAATGCTTGCCGCTACAACGGAGGTTCGGTTAATCATATTTTATTAAGTTGTTGAGAAGATTAATGAAGCCGCAACTTTAATTAATGAAGCAAGAAAC
>PNEQ01092499.1:11152-24348 GCA_003012365.1 Medauroidea extradentata
AAAAAAAAAAAAAAAAAAAAAAAAAAAAAAAAAAAAAAAAAAAAAAAAAAAAAAAAAAAAAAAAAAAAAAAAAAAAAAAAAAAAAAAAAAAAAAAAAAAAAAAAAAAAAAAAAAAAAAAAAAAAAATTCAACCTATGCTTTTTAATTTTCTTATACAGGTTGTTACAAAAAGGTAGGACCAAACTTTCAGGAAACATTCCACACACACAAATAAAGAAAATATGTGAAATGGGTAAATGTCCGGAAACGCTTAATTACCTTACATCACGTTAAATGTCAACACAAGCAACGCAGCCCAGATTACCTTCCGTCAAGTGGCCAACCTGGCGGTGAACCTAGGAAGTAAAGTCCACTGGGAAGAACCAATCCATTGGGTATTTGGGACGTTTTCTGTACGAAGTGTTATTTACGACGACATTTAACGAGATGTAAGGAACTGAACTCTACCATGGTAACTGAGCGTTTCCGGACATGTATCCATATCACTTATTTTCTTCCTTTAGATGTGTGGGACGTTTTCTGAAAGTTTGGCCGTACCTTTCTATAACAGCCTGCACATATATTGCTTAGAAATATGGTTTTAGGGCACCTAAAAATGGACAAAACCGGCTTTTTCAGGCTACTGTCATGCAATAACTACCAACCCGAATCATAAAACGAAATTACAGTAGCATGCGCTGAACTTTACTTTCATAAATAAAATAATGTGGTCACCGCTTAAAGTCCCATAGGAAAAAGCCAACATCTGAAACACTGCTCGCCGTTTTCGCGCCCTTGCATAAGGGTTTTTAAAATAAGTATATATTGAGTGAAAAAAAATGTTTTATATATGTATGTAGGGGGTATAATCGATGTACAATTAGGTCGTCTTAATTATCAAGTCACAATGGCCAACCATGTGCATTGCTGCGAACTCTGCCACTGTCGTTTTTTTCTGGAAAAAAAGTGCACTGGATATCTTTATCGGAGTTTTTACATCCATAGTACATCCAGATAGGTCATTGACAAATGTTCAGAGATTACACTAGCTCATTGGCTGTCTCAAGGGTGAGCTAATGGAACTTGTATGTTATTTGCCAATTATATCTGAGAACTATGCCGTAGTTTCGAAGATACTTGTAAAAACGCTCAAGAGTGTTCAAATTTCTGCAACATATGCCTACATGTTAGAAAATATTCTACATTTGGCGTCGGTTGCCTGCTTATCACATCACCAAAACTTGTATTACACTTCGTGAATAAGTAGGCGAGTTAAAATGCACTACAGGCTGATTAATTACCTTTGCTGAATAGAGCTATGCTCATAAGATTGCTTCACAAGAAAAACAAAAAAGTCTGTCCTCTAGTGTGAAGACAATTGTTGAACCGCTATTATGGGGATGAAATGCCATAGTAGCAGTAGGTAGGGACAAATATTGTTTTGTGTGTTATGAAATGCATTCAATTCACAAATCGATACCCTCATGTGAAAACCTCGTTAGGCCTACTCCAAAATCTATTTTGTAAAAGGAGAGGAAGTCTTTTGCTGGTTACAATCCAACAATTAAGCCTCATGAGCTTTAATATTTCTAAAAAACATATCTGGAGAGACACGTGAAAATCTCGTATCTCCAAAATCAGTTTTTTATGTAGGAGAGTGAGTTTTTCGCTTGTTACAATCCAACAATGTATTTGCGAGAGTTCGGATTTTTGCTTTTTAAATTTTGGAAAACATAACTGGAGATGCGTGATTTTCGCAGTTGATAAGGAATTTTTTTTCGGGTAGAATGTAAAAATAAAACGAAAATCTAAAAAAAAAAAAAAAAAAAATGGAGTTACGAGGTTTTCTCATGAGGGTATCGAAATGTGATTAGTTTGTCGAGTTCCCTACAAACGACAGACTACAAATCTTATAGCCTGTGTTTTAATTACCCGAAAAAAAAACCTGAAAAAGTGCCATTAGCTCACAAACATTTATGTATATGTTTTATCTAGATTATGCAAAAGAAGGCGTCTCACTCGTTCACTTCAATAAACTATATCCAGATTTCAATCAAACATCTTATCATTAAATAAGAGGATTTCCCTCCTCTCTTCCCATGATTTTCAACACATTGTTGTACTGTTACATATTGCTGCAGTTCACATGTGTGATGCTAGTGAAAAATTTAAAACTGCTATGCTGTTGTAATCATAGACTTCGTTCATCATGGAAGAATGTATGCAGATGTGAGGTTTGCTGCGCCACGTTACTGACAAGCAGTTGAAATAACATGTGTTGTGCAGACTTCAGTGTGCAGTATCATGTGTAATGCGACATATTGAAAGCAAACTATTTGAGGCAAATGCTGCAGTGCTTGCTAAAATAACTCGTTCCATGCCATTGTCAGCAATTCCAATAGACTTGTTAATAAACATTGCAGATTTAAAACGAGATTATCCATTTCTTTTTGTCCCTGGCTTGGTTGATATGTTATTGTCTGTGGACATAGTAAATGAAATTTTAACTGGTGCCAAATCACCGGGTAAATCACACCTATTCCATTCTTTTTTTTGGTAACAACGTGACTGGGAAGGGCCTTTGTGGACTATTTACTAAACCTGTAACACTTCAATGATTTCTTGTACAAGCCAACTTGAACATGGAGATTAAAATTTTCTAGGAAATTGAAGAGTTTCTAACACTAAAGTTTATTTCAGGAGATGGTAAACACTACGATGATCACTTTGTTGCAACTCATATCAGAGCGTCGGATGGGATATAAGTTCGTTTCTTGTCATTTACTTATTTTGTTTCACAGTACAGAGACTCTCTACAGTAGCCCTTAACAAGATTCAACCATCTCGAAACTATGTTTAGCAGATTGCCGAAGTAGGTTAATAACTACTGAATGTTCATGACGGAATACGAAGAACTAAATCACATAACATCAGTGATGAGCGTAAGTGAGTACGAAGCAGCATGCGTGGGTGAAATGAGGTCACAAAAGACTATTTTCTATCATGCAACGTGTAAGGAGACACGCTCTACAACCAAGGCACATGTTTTCTTTGATGGCTGTGCGGAAACATTCAGTGGTGTGTCATTGAATGATGTCCTCAGTATTGGTTGTAAACTTCAGAAGGACTTGTCAAAAATCACATTGAATTTTCGTGTTAAACACGGGTACCTATGGATAGGCCTCCTCTCCGTACCAGGCAGTTAGAAAACTTTTGCAGCTTGCAAAAGATTGACACCTTTATCCTAGAGCAGAACAACTATTACAAACATGGCGATGTCTTTGATTATATTTTAAGTGGAGCAGCATCATTTGAGGATGCACAAGATCTTAACGCAAATCTTATATAATATATATCCGTACTCGCGGTAGGTGTATTAGAGCTGCGGTGTAGTGACCAATGTTTTATTAAGGGTATCCTTGAATTGCAGCTAGCGGTTCTCCGCAACAAAGACTCGAAACCAATGACGAAGGTAATGGGACAGCACGTGTCCTGTGACTGATGCGATAACCTGTCGCATAAGTGTTTCTGATCATCCTATAACTAAGCGAAATACACTGAAAACTATTTCTGTGTTTTTGGCTGTCCCCAGTATTTGTTTGGGTGAATATACTGTTGCAGATATCTAGGACATTTAGGCGAGGAGTTGTATGAATCAGTTCCGTGCAATGTGTTTGACCAGTGGCCGCATTTAAATGAATTGCTGGATTTCATAGCTTATGTAAAAACTCTTAGGTTTTTCAGGTTACTAATGCCGTAAGTATGAAGCTTCATGGATTTTGTGATGCCTTCAAGATGGCTGACGCAGCTGTGCTCTTTATTAGTACTGGTGATATAAATGACTTGGCTAAAGTAAACTTGATTTTTTCCTTCCAAATTCAAAGTTGCAGCACTAAAGACGCTGCCAGTTCCTAGACTCGAATTGTCAGGTGCACTGTATCTAGACAAGCTATGTAATCATATACACACACTATGCAAACATGGTTGCAAATGTCACCATGTTCGTGTGGACAGATTCTACTACTGTCGAGGTCACCTCATAAGTTCAAGCCAATTGTAGGAAATACAGTTTCTGATGTTCAAACTTTGGTGGCTCCAAGTGCATGGCGATAAGTAGACCTATAATCTTCTGACGATCCAGCAGAATTGGCCTCAAGAGGGTAACTTCCAGACCAACGGGTGAACATCATATTGTAATTTCATAGCCCTGACTGGTTGAAAAAATCTGGGAGTAAAAGGCCTGCAGTTAAACTTATCTTTTTTGTGAAACTTAATTTTCTTTAAATTTGAACCTACCGAGAAAAGTCAAGACAGCGATTTTAAATTGTTGGAGTAACTTTCTTTCTTGCCTCATCTGAAAATACTGACTACCTGGTTCCTCAGATCTAGAGATGCATTAAAATGCCACAACACGAAACTCTTCATTATTTAACATAAGAAGAGCTTCAATCTTAAATATGATTCTGGGTTATGTCTGTTGAACAGTTCCATCTTCCAGATATTTTAAAGCTGCTTCAAAAGAGTGAATGTCCCAGTACTCTCAAAAACTTAGTCTTTCCGTAGATCCCGTAAGTGTCAGGGTGAACGGCCTGGTACACAATTCAGCCTTAGCTGATGCAGCTAAACACCCAATTTTTATTCCAAACAAATCTCATTTAACATTCTTGATAATTGAATTTTTTTCACTTAATCTACTTAGGTCTACATGCTGGAGTCATGTAATGGGATATTTATTGTAATTGTGTTTCTCTGGTTGTCAGTATTATTTTGTGTTCTCTTATCTGTTTAACAAAATATGCCATTTTCGGTGCGTGGTATGTTAGGAATTTGAACATCTATACTATTTGGTTTGTTTCTTAAAAAGTAATTTTTAATCCTCCCAAAACTAAAACTTTAATTTATTGTATATTAGTTGGTTCTCGCAACTTCGTTTGCGGGGTTTTCAATTTAATCTAATAATATTTCTGAAACAAAAAGCTTAGAAAGGTGTTAAATGGGGAAAATTTATATTAAGCGTAATTAATGTGCGTTTTATAAATATTTTGCCAAGGAAAATTGTCCCAAATATTTTTTTTGGTGGAGTACCCCGTTCTGCTTCTGTACCCCCGTTTTACCATCCACCATTCCAAAGTTTATTTTGCTTTGGTAGAAACCTTCGTGGTCTCACACACAACTCACGGACACTTTTTTCATAAAATTATATTGGTGTTGGGTACACCGTTCTATTCCTAAACCTCATGTTGACCCCCTCCCTTAAAAAATTAGTTTTCTTTTTGCTGAAAACTTTTGGGATGCACGCAAAACTCACCAAAGTTTTTTAGCTTTTCCCCCCTAAGATTTTGGGTATCGCTTTCTGCCCCTCTACTCCGTTATGCCCACTGCTTCCTCCTACCCCCCTCCCCACCGCAATAATGGTAGACACCTTCGCGGGCGCATTCATTTATTTGTTCACTAATTTTATTTGTATCCTTTTCTGTCCCTCTAACTCTTTTTTTCTCCCATCCATTTTTATTTGCAAAAGATCGTATGACTGGTATAAAAACCGCATAGAAGACGAACAAACTATAGTTTTTTATTATGTAAGCTAGCAGTCCGCCTGTGGCATTGCCCGCATGTATTACTCGTAATAGCGTATATTTATTAAATTGAAGCACCTCTTTGTACGCCAGATTAGTAACTCGGCCATTTAGTGTTAGGATAACCAAGCTGCAGGTTGAGCTCACTCTGCAGCAGGCTAAGTTGCTATAGCTAAAAACTGTCCTAAGTCTATCCCTGCTATTCTAATTACTGCCCAGGACGTTATTTATAGTCATAGAATAACAGAAGAATATGAGAGAGTTTTCAGATGGTATAAGTAGTATACGTGGTATGATGACTCGTTTATCTCGAGCATGACCATTGATAGCTGTGCCTTCAATATTTACCTCTTCAAAAGTTCATAAAAAATTTAATATTCCATCACTGGGCACATATAGGCTGTATAACCATATGTAACGATATAATTGCAGGACGTTCGTCACTATAAATTACTTCTCTGTGGCTGTACATGCTTCTTCTGATCGTCAGCTTTGAAAGGTTTACTAAGACTAAGTTTGCCCTCCACCCCCCCCAGGGTATCTGTGAGTTATTTTCTCAGTATAAAAACTTAGATAATAGTTTCTCCTTTTTTACGTAAGCATCATTCTAAAGTAATATCTCAACTGGTTAGGTAGATATAATGGGGTAAATGAAAACAAATTTTACGTCTTTTCACCTCTTCAGTGATAGAATTTCGCAAAATCTTATCGTCATAGGTTTAACATTTGTATAAGTATCCAATTGAGGTGAAAATCATGACGATAACACATTGAGTCAAAACGTAATCGACGATTCAATAAAACAATTTTTTTCCATTGCTTCGCAACCCTTAAAGTTCGGATTGCGAAATTTTTTGAAATCTCTTTACGGGAATTTACGTATTCATCATCATATAACGAAAAACAATTCTATATCTCGATGGGTTCGACAGCTCTCGTGAATTTTTGTGAAACACATTCCATGTGTTTTCACCCCATTAGAATTCAAATTTCAAAAAAAAAAAAAAAAAAAAAAACTTAATAGACAGTTAAGAGCATTACTCACTCCTTCTAAAATAATGCCTTACATATCCTCACAAAACCCAAGATCGTGTCCGTAATTTTTAAACATCAACATTTTGTTTCAATAAATCGAACGAAGAAGCATCAATTGACAGATATATTGAATCGGAATTTGTAAATTCTGACTGTAAGTGTTTTTATTTGCAACTGAAACCCCCGTTTTTCGAGTATTTTTGACATACTCTGTCAATTTTTCTCTTGGATAGTTCAAAATAATTATTCATAAGAACTGTAGTTTTATATTTGACAAGAAACTTTCTCGCTTGATCCCCCATTGTCGTCACTGAAATTTTTGAGAATTATTGGGATTTCGAATGCATTGCACACAAATTTGGGCAGCCGAGCAAAGGCTGCAGCTTTGTGATGAGCGAAAAAGATGCGCGAAGGAAGGAGACGATGAAGGAGGAGAACGAAAACTACCTGCTATGCTCACTAATGCGATTCCTGGAACATGTTCTCTCACCCCACCACCTTCCAAAACCGGTTATATGGCCAGGATCTTGCGGGAACTGACTGGCACAAGTGAAAGGATCAGCTTATAAGGTGTACAGTGCAAACATCTTCACATCCTACTCAACTCCTTTAATTTTTTAAAATATCACCTTAACATTTTCTTAAAAATAGAAAAAGTAATGACTAATGTTACTGTAACTTATTTGGTAAGGATTGGTTTTATTTTGTTTTACCCTTATCCCTTTATTACACTTCAATATTGTCGCCTACCGCATATTTTCCGTAGTGTGTTATATTAGGACGACAGATGGACTGAAACGATGTACTGTAATACACACACATAAGAGGCAGCTCGGCAAACATTTCCTTTAAAATTTGAAATATTCAATAAATATCAATAAACTTAAAGGAATGGCGGGCGAAGCTGTTACGGAACACACAAACGGATAAACAAAGCTTAATGAAACGTTCACAACAAGGTATTACTCAAATTACATGTATTTATATATATTTTCAAAAAGGGTAAGAAGAATGAATACTTTGTTCAAATTAAGACACCGATTATATTCTAAGAAGGAACCAGCAGTACACTCTAATTTATTACGGCATACATACAAATCTTCTTTTAATTCCTGAACTTCCTTTTTTAATTTACGTTCCTGACAACTTCCATACGGAAATACTTAGGCCTAAGTAGAAAATCTATAATTATTCAGAAATTAATCATGAAAGGTGTCTTCGACGTGAGCAAAACTTGCTGCGACGCAAAAGAAGTGACGACAGAACGAGAGAGAACGAAGTAATATGTATGCCAACTATGAATATCCCTATTTAGATACCGCATGCTAATAAAATTTTTGTGTAAGTAATTGCTCTGTTACGATTTTGGAACGATTTTGTCAGTTTTATAGTTTAAATGTAACCAATTTTTATTTCATAGAAATATGTAAGAATAAAAAACTGACAATAAATGCACACACATCTTTCAAACATTGGTGTTGAAACATAGTCGGTAACTTGACATGAAATGAATATGGATCAGCGCTGGAATGAAGGGGCGGGGGAAACGGGAGAACCTCGGAAAACCCGCCGACCAACGGCATAAAAGGGTACAATAGTTTCCAGAGTTGGATTATTACTGTGCAGTTGAGTACAAATAAATATTCACTTTATTATATAATCTTGAAATGGTTTGATATGACAGCTTTAATTAATCTTGAGAATATTTTTTAACAAATTATATGTTTTCCTATTATATTTATGTGTGGTTAAGTGCATTTTTGTACGTTATACATGTAACGTGCAACCGAAAAACGAGCCCATTTTCATTAAGTAATTACAAGCACACTGTAAAAAAATGTGTAAAAATACACGTACAAATAGTTGGTAGGTTTACATTTTTGTACGTGTAATTACGGAATACAAGTACAGAAAGTGTAACTATACACAATTGTTCTTGCTGATGCAAAACATGTACAGATCTTTGATTAAAAACACAAATGTATTCACAAATTTACTATAAAGTTGATGTAAATTTACATTTTTGTATGTACTTGTAGAAATACAGTCACATATTGTAATATTACACGTAATTTTGTGTTTTACAACCGACACTGATTTAAATGTAAAAATGCTTGTTTCACAGTGCAGTTTTGGAACGCCAAAATACTTGTAAATTTACTCGAGCAATTTACGTAGGTATAGTATCATATCAAGTAAACGATTTAAGCGTATTTTTAAACAGAAAGCTTAAACAATTTTATCATCTCTGACGTACATACATGTTCACATATGTATAAAAAGTATTTACTAACACCTAAACTTATTATACTTTATTACGATGTGGTTTTCGTGTAGGTTTACAGTTTAAAATGTGGCAATACCTGTTGCCGTGAACTCCAACTTTACTCCAATTCTACTGTGTTCATCTCAAAAATATTTTCGCTAAATGAAGTTGGTCGTTTTACAATAAAAAAAAAGTTTAAACTTACTTGAAATACAAATTTCAATACGGCAGTTGACTTGGTATAATAAGCTTGACCGTCGCCCAATTATTAGGCCTTGCTATATATTAGTTGTACAATTCAGCAAATATTCGCGTGGTAAGTAAATTTAGAACAACTTGCTAAAACAATCCCAGTAAACGCCTAAAACAACAAATTAAAATGGCTGTTTAGACCGGATTAAATGGATCCCATATCACGAACTTCATTGGTTAACAACCGTCGGTGGCCTCGTCGTTGACTGATAACTCTAAGGTCGTAGGTTCGAACCCTCTCAGGGTCAGAAATTTTCGTTAGTTGAAAGTAGTCGTATGTTACTCCAGATGATTTATAATTTACGAATCACTTCAGAAATTAATAAATCTTACAGGTATAACTCACATTAAGGTTCCAGAAAACTCAAAACTTTGCACCAGGCTGCCAGTTAATTTCAAATATACTGTATTTTGTTTTTATTTAATTTTAATTTTATTTCATTTTAATTTTTTTCCTTTGAAGTACGGGTTATTTAACACATCATTGTGTATATGTTTTATTGTAAATGTTTGTGATGAAATTATTGTCTGACATCTTCAATATCCTTCGTCAATATTTGACTTAATGGGATCAAATGAAGGCAAATAAATGAAAAAAAAATGAAAATACATGTACCGTAGCACTGTTATTATACATGTATTTTATTGTATTTTTACCGTTATGTACTGTAAAAAGACACGGACATAAGTCGTGTAAAATTACACGAACATGTGTGGAGATTGTGCTGCCACGTACATTCCTGTATAATTACACAAATTTTTTTTACAGTGCAAATATGGTATTTAAATCTCGATCCATGAAGAAGTTTACTCAAATGAAAAAAGTTATGACCTTATAACCTAGTCGCAAACGTCGTAAAAATCTTCCTACTAAAATATTCTTGCCATTGCGAGTACAGCTTTGCCATGAACACAACTGTAACTTGTGTTAATTAGCATATTGTTTAGATAGCCCATGTACATGCTAGGTCCTTAGCTTTTTCAGTATTTTGAAATCCCTGTGCATTTATATGTATACTAGCTGTTACCCGCGACTTCGTTCAAGTAATTCTCTTTTTATCCACACTAAAATTTTTGGAAAACCCGTTTTTACCTTCCCTTTAATTATCTTTGTTAGAAACTTCCGCGGGTGCATATTGCTGTTACCAGTGACTTCGTTCGTGTAATTTTCTATTTATTGCACACTACAATTTTTAGGAAACCTATTCTGACCCACCCTCCTTCTCATTACTATTATTATTTTTGTTAAAACCTTCGCAGTATGCGTAGCTGTTACCCGTTACTTAATTCGCGTAATTTTCAATTTAATGCACACCAAAATTGTTGGGGAACCCCATTCTGCCCCATCCTCTTTCCCCTTATTTTTGGTTGGAAACTGTCGTGGATGCACGTAGCTGTTACCCATTACTTTGCGTAATTTTCAGTTTAATGAACACAAAAAAAATTTTGGGGACTTCGATCTCCCCCACACGCCCTTCCTTTATTTTTTCGGAGGTGCACGCAGCTGTTACCCGTTATCCTATGAAATTGTGTGGTTTTGAAAGAATATCAATATCTTAACATTAAAGTAAGATGTTCATGATAGTCTAATACGTTTTACAAATACATTATGATTATGTAAACAGTTCTCCAAATAAATGCTAATGTGGCCGAACTCAAACAGAAACATAAATTTGTATTAAGGTAACGCAGCTTAAACATTTGGTAACTAATAGTTATTTAAATGATATTTAAGAGAAGAGTTTGTTCTTTCCTAATCTGCTATCGTAGAAATAAATTTTATCAATATTTTTTCTTAAACTTGTCAAGATGAAAAAAATATTTTGCCATGTAATGTCGGTAGTACACTTAAAATTAATACCTAAAATATTTTGGCTCAAGCGCAAAGAAACACATAAATTACTAGCTGTTGAACCGCGACTCCGTCTGCGTGTAGTTATTATTTTAATTTTTTTTGGAAAATTTTTTTTGAAGACGTAATCTGAAATAGGTCATTTCACTTGTAAAGTTGAATGTAATACCAGGTAAAAATAACATAAGTTTGGCTGTTGATTTGTTTCAATATGTCATGGTAGCATACATGTAAACATGAAAGCTAGGATTTTAAGAATTCTTTCACAATGTCCTTTATCATTTTTAAAGGTTACATCAAAACAACCAGGCTGTATGAGTACTTCGAATTTTGGGTGAATTCCCGGCCGAATCACTTCAAAACTTTGCACGAGGGAATTGTTTCAGAGGTTGGGACCGGAATGGACAGTCAAGTTTTCCCCGCCCTCGCATTCCGCCGCTGCTCCATATTCACATAGTTTATCCACATCAGCTCTCAAGAGCATGACTGTTAGGAGCCTTCCAAATCTCTTCTTCCACTCACGTTACCTTGATCGATAGGTCCGCCCGTATCTGTTAGAACATACAATTAGTCATGTTACGAATAATGCTAATTGTATACAGTTACAGTGATAACAATTATCTAAAAGCATTAAAATATATAAAATTAGCATAAAACGTAAGTTTGGCGCTACTGTGAAACTACTATTGATATATTTTATTTGAGGTATGTTTTAACACTCGGTACAATGAGAACACTTATTTGGGGCATTTTCAATATAGGATTATGTGAAGAATCAACGCAAACTTTATTGTTAGTGACATGGAGTAGAATCCACATGTAAACAGACGTATAGTGACACCACAAGCACACCAACATGGCAGTGGCTGACTTGAAAGTGGAGATTTTGGTCAGCGCTCAACATCTAGGTTTTTAGCACTGGTGTGGGGTGATATAAGGTGGGTATGCAGCAGCGCAGAAATAAAAGGACCGGAGAAACGGGAGATCCCCGAGAAAACCCGCCTACCAACGGCATCGTCCGGCACGATTCCCACACGCCAAATCCGAAGTTCGACCCTGCCGGGACTCGAGCTCGGGTCGCCTTGGTGAGAGGCGAAATGTCTGACCATTCGGCCACCGCGACCCCACCCCACCATATGGGTAAAATTAAATGAGAATATTCACAGGAAAATAATACCTTGTTATTTTTCACTCCGGTTGTCTGTTGTGACAATGCTAAGGAGTTCACATGAATGTTCTAAGACGCTAAAGAAATCAACTAAATTTAGTTATCATTAACCTGAAATGAATTTCTGAAGTTACCAAAATTATCATTCGCATTATGACAGACGTCACTTGCTGCGTACAGTGGTCAAATTCATGAATCAGCAGTCAATATCAGGTGATAAAGAACTTTAAAATTAACCATTATTGGTGCACACATACTCTCACAAAAATATACAGCCATAGCTATTAAGTGTGTACAAGACAATTATGAACCTAAAAGAAAGTAAAAATTTGCTGTAGTGAAATATTTCATGTATGAGGAAATTGAATGCAGGTCGTTCACGCTAAACGTAAGATTTTGAGATGACCATTTTACGAATCTCGGACCATTATTAGGCCTACTTATACTTCAAATTAACAATGGTTTCTTTACGACTTTAGTGGTTGAAAGCGAATTACCAAATGTAATTCCCTGTAATGGGTAATATTATTGAAATAAAATCTGAGCAAGGTTGTCAAAATGTTATGTAGACCTATAATGTGAATGCAGAATGACGTGTACATTCTGTTAAAAATAATTTTCCTAGAATCTGTAACAAGCTGATGTACAAATCTGAATTTTTGTACATTTTAAATGGGTTTGTTTATGTGTACGTGTATCTGAATAGTATCCAATTTTCACAGTATAGAACTCAAAACTGTATTTTATTTATACTGCAGAATGAGAGACTGACATTACCTGAACATGTATGTTTTGAAATTGTGATTTTTTTAGGGTATAAAAATCTTAATATTTCAAGTATTGTATCCATTACAAATACGGTTTTTTCATGTGAACATGGACAAACTGATACAGAACCAGAAATTTGTATTAAACTAAACATGTAGATATTAAAAATTATGTAAAACAATGTGTATATTTTCGTTTTAATACTCAGCAGTTTGTTTCCTAATCTACTATCGTAAAATCTTGGCATTATATTTTAAAGTTAGCGTAAAGAACATAACTTACAGTTTTAGAAGTTCTTAG
>PNEQ01092500.1:0-24258 GCA_003012365.1 Medauroidea extradentata
AACAGTATTTCTAATAATGACAATGTACAACCTTATCAGTCCGAAGTGGTGATGGCTCACCATGTGCTGCGCAGCACCCCGAATGCACCGCTGTCTTCACTCTTGAGGTCTTCTGTTCGACTCCCGTCGCGCACCTCCTCTTCGCCTGTCAGCCCGCCGCAGCAGTCCTCTTGTATCGCCAAACACTGCTCCGAAGGTAACCCCCTGCCGCCTCACAGTAGACTTTGACGTCACCAAGATGTCTTCACCAGTCTCTCTCCACAGGCGTAGCACCTTCCTCTAGCACTACCAATAGCGAACTGCCCTCAAATGTGCCGATTATGTGCTTTTATACTAGCCCAGACAGTCGGGTGTTCCCCGCATTACAGGGGTCTAAAAATAGATATTTCATCATGTTTCGGATATGCTTGTAGTCACGTCGGCCGCCCTCGAAGGGTTAAGACGCAGTTGGGACAGGTATCTATGACGTAGTTTCGGCGGGATTCCCACTATGAGCCACCCGGGCCTTGAATCATCGGCCAGCCCTCAAGGTGTTACGAAACAGCCGCCGACCACTGGCCTCCAGGTACATGGCACGCAACAGTGGGTAAAACCATTACCCATTATGGTATTTGAGTTAATTATTTATAAATTCAATTTTTTTTAATTTTTATACTAACATATGTGCTATTTTCGGGTTATTCGTATTTCCCGATTATCCGTCCGTGGCGAAGCACCAATTAACACGGATAATCTGGAGTTTACTACTGTGTTCTTAAAATTTTTTAAAATCAAAATGGTATTATATAACATTTTAGTAACAACAATATTGATATAGGAGAGGAAAATTTTCCACCTTGGAAATTAAGGAAAGTGATACAAAAAAACTCTTTGTCCTAGAACCGACAAATAAATCTACTCTCATCCACGGCTCAGCTGCATGGTCAGTGAGTGGATGTTTTAACTTTCACATTTTGTGGTTTTCCCCGCATATCACGAACATGTGGCGTCGTTGTAACGTTTTATCTGATTGGCGCAATCAAATGAGTGAGGACTATGTACAAAGCCAGTTAATAACCATGAAGCACAGCTATTATATGCATGTTAAGACACAAGGACTTGTTACCAATAATCAGTGGTTCTTATAACATTAAAAGAAGAATGTTAGTGGCCTGATAGGTATGCAATAAGCAACACACAGGCGAATGAACTAACGGCATTTCAATACGAACGTATATCCAGGACACTTGTTTCCCCAATATTTCTCTGATGTTCACTCCATACCTACAGTAGCTTGTAGCCACGTGTATTAAACGTAAAGCAAGGTTATCATAACTTAATCGTCAACGAATAATTTTAAAGATAGGTTAGCTCATAGTACTCGTCTTACGTAGTTTTTCTAACAAAGTAAAAGTTTTTTTACATCTCAATTTTTTGACAGTTTAAACTTTATAATTAAAAGGAATATGCAAAATAATGTTAAAACAAACTACGGCAATTATTAATTCAGCAGTGTTTTCCAATCATTTCTTGTAGAATAAGTTTTCAATATATTATATTTAAACTTAATTCATTCAGAATAAAATCATTTCAACAATAATGCCCCATTGAAACTTCGGGGCTGCAGGCTTCTGTAGGCTGAGAGCCAATATGGGAAAAGTGGAACATTTAATTTCTTATATTTTCGTAAGGAATTAGACTAACGGGATTCGTTGGTCGGATTCACAATCATATTACAGGCTTTACTGTGTCACGTGCAGGTCCTATCATAATTAGTAAGGGGAGGAGGTAGCAGGACTTTACTTCGTACGGGGCCTCAAATTTAGCATACGATAAAAGCCACAAAAATGCGCGGTTTTACTGGCGTGTGTGCTATCCTCTAAGAATATCTCAAACACGCAGCATGTAATGATTAATTGCTCGCTGACATAACTTAGCAATGCCATACTGTTTGGATATGCAATTCGTAGCTGCTATATTATTGTTTCAACGCCCGTTATGTAGCATCAAATAAGTCAAGAGCCAATTACGTACTTCACACCAACTAATAATAAATATTCTCTATTAATATGACTAACATTTCAGTTTGTGTATAGTGTTACGTCGTACCTGTACGCTGTGATGAGGCCCTTAACTATATTTTTGTCTGCCTGAGAGTAGACCTCAGAATTGTCATACGACTAAACATAGCTACCTCTGTAAGGGTCTGGTCACGTGGCAAATATTTTTATTAAAAGTATTTAAAAGTTATAAATGGACTGAACGCAAGCGTTTATCAGGATCGTAAAATGTGCCCACTTTGCCTTTTAACAAGCACGACATGGCGAGTCCTATCTCGCTGTGAGGGTAAGCTCAGCTCTGTTCCTAGCGATGAGGCTTTGAAACGAGATAAAAAACGACTTTGGCCAAACGCAGAGAGGAACGGTAATCCGGTATGAGACGAGTGTAATTGTGCCACTTGAAAAATTTACGACCTCTGCACTGCAGAATCCAATGACAAAGAGCGTATATTAAGAGCTTGGCACACGCTAATATTTTAACTGAAGGAAGACATCGCTCTGTAACAGATGTGCTCGTTAAAAACGCAGAAGTTACGCCTTTTATTACCTTCGTCGTTTCAAGTTATTTTACACGCCGAGTACCGCATGTATTTTCAAGAGATCAAGCCAAGATACATCTCCGAGTATCGCACTGGTATGCGATAATCGCCCATACAGATAAAAAGCACGTTTATAACGTCGCCCGAAAGTTTGATTTCAGAAACACTATTTTCGAAAGATGGGCCTAGGCAAAGTGTCCACACCAAAATACGAAACTGGAGTTTCGGTACCTTGTTTTTAGTCAATGAGAACTGGCGGAAAAATAACCCTAGTAAATACACTAACTATATATAGTGACACACAAATGACAACGGTAGTATAAGAAAAAAATATTTTAAGTAGTTCTTTTAAGACATATCATCAAACTTTTATTGACACATCCAAATATTTGTATTTAATAACCTTCGTTAAAACTCTAGTGATAACAGTATTTTTCTTCAGCACAGTTGAAAAAGGACGTTAACAATTACGAAGGCATTATCCTTTACATAGAGTTCATATTGTAAATTTCGTTCTATAATTGATTACTCGCCACTCCAGGAACCCTAGTTCCTTTGTTATACCACACACCTCACGAAATTTTAAGAGTGAGGGATAGCCACTATCTCGATTTTTGTATTTTTTTTGTCGGAATCTAGGTCTAATCTAGGTAAATTTTTGTAAGTTTAACCTAACTACGTAATAGAATATATATATATATATATATATATATATATATAATTTTAGACACCGTAAACATATTTTGGTTGTTGCTGTTGTTACATATTAACTGTAGTTAGAAAATTCTTATTACTTTCTTAACTACAATTATATCTGTAATAACAGTAACAGAAAATACAGATTTAAGGTGTCTAAAATGCTATTAATATGTATTCTATTCCGTAGGTAGCTTAAAGTTCCAAAAATGTATCCAGAAAAAAGTTATGACTCAAAACACAAAAATTCAACATGGCGACTATCACTCACTCTTAGTAGGTTTCCCTCAACAACGAAACAAGACTTTCGCAGTGTTCATACCGACTCACGTCTTCTAAACTATGCTTTCTGATGACGGTGTAACTTACTGACAGACGTTCCAGAGACGTTAGTAACATGTACACGCTAACCTCAGTATAAAGTCGTCAGCGAGGACTGCTTTGCTACTGTTTTGTTGCAACGTAATTGTAGTCTATGGTGAAAAATCATACTTCGCCAGTGGCTCTCAATCACAAAAACTCTTACACCAAATATTTGTCTGAATAGGGCAAACAACAGAACAAAACACCGAAAGCATCACACCTGATATTGTCGACCCAAAAAGAGCTGTAGCTTATTTGACAAAGTACTTATACATGAATAAATACTTTTATTACTAAAACATAATTTTTCTTTTAAGTATACAAACACATATTTTTTTGCTCCATTCGAGGTAAGGTAAGTGGACTTTACGTCTCGTCAACAGCGAGGTCGTTATAGATAGAACCAGTGATTTTTGGTGAAAAGAAATCTGCAACAATTTGTTTCAATGCCTCATGTAAACAGCTGTTTCTCTGCTTCGTGGTTAGTGATTGAAAGTTTTAAACTTTCGTCGTCTCGGGGTCCTACCTGCAAATAACGGACGTGTTGTGTGGCCGTAACTTTGTTCTGGTTGCCGCAGTCAAATGAGCCACGCCTCTGCCCTATTATATTCTGCCAATAACCACGAACCAGAGTTGCAGGTATTCACGTAAGGCATTGGAACAAGTTGTTGCAGAATGCTTTTCACCAAAAATCACTGGCTCTATTTATAGACGGCGACACACAATTTGGTACAATGACAGGAGTTGGGAGAGGAGTCGGTCATGGCCTTTGTTCAAGAACCATTCCAGAATTAGTCTCGAGAACGGTCGTAGAAGAACAGGTCTGGACACTCGCCTGGAAACTTGATCTCCTTGTTGTTTGGCTGCAGTTCACCAAGTTACCGAGAGTGTTGTGCGTCTTTGACGCTGCAATCTTCCCTCCCACTTTCCACTGTTTAGATTATAAAGACAAACAATTTATCAAAACATATTTTTTGTATCAATTTATGAAATATTTCCTTCGCTCACAATCGTAAATCATGGCCCCAGCAATCTTTATTTACTTTATAATGTAAACAATGGATAAAATAGAGCGGAGTTTGACCCCGACCGCCCTGAATGCAGCACCAAAGACGCACAACACTCTCGGTAACTTGAACTGCAGCCAAACAACACGGAGGTCAAGTAAAATACATTGGTAAATAGTCGAGTGTCAAGACCTGTTCTTCTATGACCGTGGCCTAGAGCAATTTCGGGAATCCATGGGAACAGCAATCAGGATGGTTGGAGCCGGGAATCAAACCCCGGTACTCCAGAACGCAAGTCCAGCGTGTTACCGTTGTGCAACCTCGCTCGGGATTCCACATTACAGTAAGTATGAAAGCTAAAGTGTTTCTTCATTACAGTAAAAATACTCACAACTAAGTCTGTAAAACCATGTATCTTACAAATATAACAATTACCAAAACAATTAATACTTTCGGTGAACTTCCATCTTTAAAAAAAGTGTAGGTAAATAACAGCTTTGCAAATGAAAGGGGTATATGACTGCTATGATGAACTTGCGGAGTGGCGCCATATACGTGGTTGTGATGTTCGCTGATGCACACGACCTGGCTATAGGCGGTTCTCTTTGAAGAGAGAACTGCCACACACTTAAAATAATACAAAAATATATATTTATTGGTGCTATAGTTAAAAAGTCTTGAGAATGGTATGTTTACACTATATTTTAGGTACACGGAAGTTTTCGTATTTGAAATAGTAAAGACAGAGGCCTAATGGATCACGTAAGAAGCGCTCAGTTTATTTTGAACAGCATATAGTTCGTCTCCTGCAGGGGACATTGACCAGTAGGCGACTCCTCCACCGCTGGACGTCCCGCCGTGCGAATTATATTCCATTCTTGCCGTTGTTACGTCATAGTTTACTATGATAGAAGATAACGTACAAGTAGTAAACGTGGACCAGACACATTGTGCCATTTATTTGTTTTATTTTCACAGCGGAAGAGGACTTGAATATCGCTACTCTTCTGTCACATTACCCGCATTTTATTTCTTTCCAGATTGTTTAAAGAAAAGACCGCACTGCGGCGGCCATTCGCACGACACTGTCGCCCATAAAGAATCTTTTGTTGTCCAATATAAACTTGAAGACATCCTCATCGGAAGGTCTCGACATAAAGACGCCCTTATTAGCCAGTCTGTGCGTTGGTCAAGACCAGACACGCTGATTTGGTGAAGATAATTTTACACCATCGTTAGAGAGGATGATATATCGCGAAAATGTTTTGTACCAACATACCCTTGAAAACACTGTAGTTATTTACAACACATATGATAAGGTCACAGACTAGATAGTAATACAGACGGGAAATGACGTGGGGCTCGTTTGATACGGGCAAACTTCACCGTGTATTGGTTGCCAGAGACAGTTGATATCAGCCCCGTGTTTGTTTGGCTCCTGCATGTTATGCCAGGTTTCCTATTGGCCTAGCTGCCGGCTAGCAGGGCAGCTGCCTCACGCTGATTGGCAGTAGGCGCCTCCACCATGTTGCTAGCCAGGGAAGCCATTTTGCTGGCGTGTGTGACCGAGTTCGCCTTCCTACCGGCTATTTCGCTTCTGTATTCCTAAATATTCTGTGATTAGATGATGTATGGCTGCCACTAGGTGGCTGTCTGCAGACCAATAACAGGCATCAAATATTACAACAGCAGGATTCTTATTGGCTCAGTCAAATAGGGAAAAAGCTCCACATGAAAGCGAAAGCCAGTCATCTTCTGATAAGCTGAACGTGCGTTGAAACCCAGCCAACAGTCAAGTTTTCCCGCGATAAATCATCCTCTCTATTCATTGTCTTACTCGCACATTTGCAGCTATGGTAACTAGCAGCGTGTCTCTGAGAAGGCGTGGCTCATTTGACTGAGCCAATCATAACAAGGTTACTGCAACAACACACGCCTGTAATACACGGGTAGATACCCAAGGTGCCGAGTGTTATAAACATCTGACCATTGTCCATAAACCACAGCTGCAGATGTGCGCGTAAGGGATTTAAACAAGTTGGTGTAAAACCATTTTCTCCAAAAATCATTGCCTTTCAGTATCACCTCACCTTTCTTTAGGAGGGTCAAGTAAGTCAAGACCACGGTCGTAGAAGAATAAGTTTGGACACTCGCCTGTCTAACAATGTATTTTGCTTGACCCCCTTGTTGTTTGGTTGTAGTTCGTCAAGTTACCGAGAATGTCGTACTTTTTGGCGCTGTTTTCCGGGCGGTCGGACTCAAACCCCGTCCACTTTTTTCCATTGTTAAATTTATAAAGTAAATAAAGATTGCTGGAGCCTTTTCTTAAATTTGTGAGCGAAGAAAGTATTTCATAAATTGATAAAAAATACGTTTTGATAAATTGTTTATGATAGCGGAAATGAAGTGGGCGGAGTTTAGCCCGACCGCCCTAACATCAGCGCCAATAAAACACAATATTTTCGGTAACTTGGTGAACTACAGCCAAACAACAAGGGGGGTCAAATATCCAGGCGAGTGTCCAGACCTGTTCTTCTACAGCCGTGGTCAAGAGAAAATTGCGAGAGTAACACAACTGTTAAGAGATTTTCGTCATCCCTCAACTTCTAGTCTTTAGCGCAAGTAACACAAACGAAAATGTGTTTGAATAACAGTCTGTGCTCAAAACCAAAACGCGAACTTTCCAAGTCTACCACGCGTCAAATAATCCAGCGTGTACATTGTATGCTCTGCTCAACTCTATCCAGGGGCTGATCTGAGGGCCCGCACCCATCCTTTTGACTTTTGATGTATAGCCTAGTTTATCTTTTAAAATGTTACAAAATTGTAATGCTTTATATTAAATTGTTTGTTTAGGAAGCTCTTTAAACAGCACTACTTGCACCTTGAATACTAAATTATTCCGGGGGAGGACTTGGGGTGTAGGCATAGCTACTTTTTAAGAAATCCCCCTCCTTTTTTTTTTTCTCCGCAAAAAAACAACCTTCAGCTACTGTACTGAATTTATCATGCGCTCAAATATTTTCACGACAAATATGTGGGGCCTTACATATTCCTGTTTCTTACCGGTATTTTTTAAAACATGTCTAATATTTTAAGAACGCGTGGTAGATAAATAAACACTGAAAACATAAATTGATTTCTACGCATTTTTCGAACCCGATATGGATAAAATACTCAATGACAATCCTAGATAATGGTATTTGCCAACTTTATGAGTAAATATTCATCCAGAATTACTAATTATTTACACGTGATCTCTTGCGCCGCAGTAAAACGTACGAGGTTCCGGCGTCAGAGATTGTTCCTCAGAAATTCGTAGCACTGGAAACAATTTTGTTTAAAACGTTCGCTAAAACTATTGTCTAGGATTGCTATTGTTTAATTTTTACAAATTGGCTTCAAGAAACCTACAGTTGTACATTAATGCTTTTGGCGTTGAATTATATACCACGCCATCTTAAGTGTTGTGTGAGACTAATGCCAACGTGTCCGTATATATGATGGAGGAGGGGGCGGGGGTGACGTCCAGGTGTCTGCGGTGAAGACAACGAGGCTCAAGGCGTCTCCTAGGAGACATCACGTATCATCGCGGTGCGTCACGGCGTCTACATCTGCCCGCGTTCAAGGTCGACGACCACCCACACATTACTACTTCACAAGACGCTTACCTATACCGTATTATCTACTCGCTAGTACTGAGCACGTCAACACATTTACTTAGTCATTGGGTGTACAGCGGCTTTTTTCCGAGCGAACGAAAACACAAACAGTTGTATGTTGGCAGCCTATTAAAAAAAAAAAAAAAAAGCGGCAAAATCTGCAGAAGCGGTATATTTCAGTCGCTCTAGACCAAATACAGCTAATGCGAAATATTATTTCGTACTGGCGCAATATAAGCATATAACATTGCTGCTGCTTACTACTAATGTAAGTATGTACAATGTACAAACATACCTGAGCTAACCTATGAAAACAGCAAGCGGGAAACTGTTTGTTTTCTTTTTACGCGTTCTTTCGTATTTTTAGTCTGCTGGCGGATATCTACCCTGCTCTCGAGTAGAGTAGACCTGAGTAGATCAGACGAAGTGGTAAGTTGAATATTTAGATATTTCTGACGGGGGTAGAATGAACTTGCACTAGGTTTCCGAACATATTTAAAGTAACTTCCACTCAATCGAGTAGATCGAGTAATGTTTTTGTAAGCACCGTGGTTTCCCAGCCCCTCATCAGTTCCCGAAACGTCGTTTTTCTGTTCGTATCGGGAAAGCTACCGAGTTTTGTTTCGTCTCATCGTAGTGACGTATTTTTATCTTAATTTAATTGTCGTATTTAATGAATTTAATCAGTTTTTTTTTGCCAAAGCAGGCATCAAACATGTGTCGTCTGCCTTAGCGATGTCTGGGTTTTACTTTTTTACTTTTGAACTCAGATTCCATTTTAGTAGTGTTGACTAAAGCATACTCGGCTAATTTATGTTTTTCTATTTCTCTGTACTTTTCCTTGACATACATCTAAAGCGCAATGGAGTATGCATAAAAATCTAAAGCCAGTCACGCACTCGCAATGTACACGTCTTTCAAAGCTCATACCCAGAGGCACAGACTAAATATTTATTCTGCACTTGTTACACGCATTGACACTGATAACATTCACTTAAATTAGTCATTTAAAAGTCAAATACCAGAAAATAGTAACCGTGGAAAACTAATTTTCTCTCAATTCTTAGCAAAATAGTTTGCCTGTAATGTCTTGCGCTGGAATTGAAGTTACAAAATTCATTTTTTCCTAGGATTGATTATTTACTTCGTCGGTGAAATAGTAAACCCTCGTACGTCATTTACCCCAAGTTAGCAACATGATACAGAACGATTCATATTTCTGTTAACACTTGCGAAATAATATTTCTAATGGCACTACGTTGAACAGAAAGCTGTTAAGAAAATACAAGTTTTGTGAAGATAAGGAGAATCCACAGTTGTCTGTAACTGAGATTTACAATGTCAATTTTATTGTGTGGCTCCTGGCCTCTTATTTTTATTCAAATACTAACATTTAAAACTTGCTATGTTTCAACCCTATACTTGAGACCTTCTTCGCTGTCTTGGTATGATCATCTCAAAATGAATTGCTTGTAGATTGTTCCACACTTCATATCTCCGTCAAGTTGAAAAATAAAAATTGGCGAAAAAATGTTATTTTACACTTTATTTTTCCCCCATTCTTCAGAAAACTTGCCACATTTGACATACGAGGTTTTACATCTTCACCGACGTTGCTGACTTCCAGATTCACGCAAATCGCGATAAGCCCCTTAAGGCGGCCGCCTACCCCACGCTTCAAACGCGTTGCAGTGTGTTCCTAAACAGGTTTTTTCTACGAAAATATTAAACGTGCGCTCATTGTGCCAACGTACGAAAATAAAACAAACCTTAAGACAAGGTCGAAATCTTGTTGTTAAGACGCCACGCTCATTATAAACACTGTTTCTAATCCCTCCAACATGGCTAACAACGGCCTTTTCAGACTCCCGTACTTCAAAATGTACTAACCGGATGTATGTGAAACTCAGATTGCGACCTGCACTGAACTTAGTTGCAGACTTTCCACCAATACAATTGTAATTTTTCCCCACTTGAACACTCTTAAGGCCATGATCTTTCATTTATTTCAAACAATTGCAAATAACTCGAATAATTTTTCAACCAAATAGTTGGAAAAAATGTGAGACTATGTACAGTCATACGTTACACAATTTTGCCAGAGCATTTTTTGAAATAATGTTCAGTTTGCTAAGGAAAAATTATTTTGCTTCATTTTGGCTTATTTTGACAACGAAATATGTAATATTTCAGGGGCAAAAATCTAAAAATCCGTTTGGCGTATTACAATAGAAAAATTCAGATACAAAGAATAATACGTAACTGTTACAACTGTAAGAATGAATTTTTGATATATGTATTAATTTGTGTTAAAAAGTTTACTTTCGGAACCACTGCAAAACTGAAGAGCGAGGCTTTAAGCGTTAATCACCAACCACTGACATTTAATTCGACCGGGCAAAGTAACTCGTTGGACTAGCATTCAGAAGCACCTTGGTTACATTTCTAGCTACGTTCATCCAGATTTTGTTTCTCAAATGTTTCCCGAAACCACTCAAAGTGAATGCTGGGGCGGTTCGTTAACAAAGACCTCGATTCAGACGACGTGCGAACGCAAATTACTTTTAAGAAAGCTTACATTTCAATCTCCTGTACATAATACTTACTTACTTTTTACTTTCGTGATTGGGCAACTGTTTACTGACCTCGTCCTCGAGGACCGTGAACCAATAGCAATGCTGCATGAGAACACTGCCTGGCTCGTCACATGCTATTCCTATGCACACGTCACTAACGCACACTGAGCACTTTAAAAAAAAACTTGTAACGGCCGAAATTTTGAATGCTCTTCGGCGGCTCGTACACACCGTTATCCAGGCGCTAATCCAGAAGGATTGGGGGGGGGGGGGCAGGTGGCATGACCCCCCTTTCCGGAGCCCTAACAAAATCAAAAAATTAATAAGCGTCAGTAGTGTATTATTAAAAGTTTATAAACAAATATTATACGTGTAATTCAAATTCTTGGTCTGGAAAATCCTTTAACAGCACCATTTTGAGCCTTAAAATGAAAATTCGTTCGGTGGAAGCCCCGGGCCACAAATACAGTTTTTAAGGCATAAACCCCAATCTCCGCCCCCCCCCCCCCCCCGGGGACAGAACGCTGGATCAGCCATTGCGGTCTTCGTAATAGTTTCGTCAAGTAAAGTAAATCTAACACTCGACAACGCAGTTCCAGCTGCAGGTAGGCAACCCTCTCAGCAGCAAGGTCTCAAACGCAGCTGAGAACGACGCAGTGACGCGGGGAACACGGGAGTACCCCGAGAAAACTCGTCGGTCGACGACATGTGCGAAAATCTCGCAGAATCGAACCTGATGTCCGTGATGGGAAAACTGTATTCTACTGAGGCCTTATGCAATTAACACTATAATCGCCATCTTCCTCTAACCTACAATATACACGCCAGACTGTAAATTTTTTAAGTTATATATTCTAATTTTCGACTTACTCTAAGTTTTCAGTTGTAAATACTAGCGTAGCATTGTTTATACATCTCCTGAATATTAATTCCCTCAATTTATTACTTCTAGCTGTAATCCATAGCCTTCTGAATTATCAACACCGCACGAAAAATCTGCTCCTGTTGGCTGAACAGGCAATAACCTCGCTATTGTGTACGCTACATTTTTGCAACTATGCTGCTTACTTTTTATCTCTACTTCTCATTACTCGAGTTTTTAAAATGTGTACAACCCTTAACGATGTTAAAGAGTAATTAGTATCAAAAGTTTGTATTTTCACGAAATATCATTGGTAGCGTAGACTATGCTTGTGAGCACAGTCTCCTCTTACGAAACAATTTTAGCTCGCACAATTTTCTCATAACGGTGCGTCAAAGTCAAAATTTGCATCTGACACTGTCATACACACAGTGAAAACTGATTGACTTACTTAAACGAAACAATTCACAGTGAAATAACATGCTATGGGCTACATAACCTAATATTAGAATAACTCGCAATAAACATCTTTTGTATTTTAAGTAATTGCTGAATTTGTAACATTTCCCTACATTTTTACGATATTTATTTAATTCAAAATATTAAGCTGTGTGTTTGTAAATGTTAGATCACGTAGCCCATGACGTGTTATTTCACTGTGAATTATTTCATTTGATACAATGTTTACCTTCGACGAACTGTTATGAGGAAACTATGAGAGCTAAAATTGTTTTCTAAGAGGAAACAGTACTCATAAGTATGGTCTACAAAATCAACTCTATTTCACAAAAAAAAACATAAAGTTATGATTTTATACCACTATATCATTCAGCTGCCGTGACCCCTTCGTCAGCAACACGGTTATTAGAGACAGCCCATTGGCTCATGGAGACATGGGACGGAGATTGAATCATCGTGTTAGCAGACCGGAGAACCAGCTATTCAATCACCATAGCTAGGCTCGAGTTAATGTTTGTCATTATATAGCATCGAGCACGATATAACTCGCTGTGGAACACGCCGTCGAGTAAACGCGCATATTTCGTAGTTTACGTCCAGGGGTTAAGCTGAGATTTAACTGAGGAATAACACATGTATACATATACGTGTACCGCCTTTAACGTCTCAGTACACGAGACGTCACAATATAGGGGCGGTGTCGTGGAAAGATAAAGAATTATGGAGCGCCGTATATATGCTGCCAGCGCTGGAAACCATCACTCTTTCCAACCCCACCCCACCCCTTCATCCACACCCTCCTTACTCAGTATGCATCAGGGTAGATGCAGGAAACAACACGAAATTCACTTTAAGTTGGTTAATCCAGTGTTTCAGGCGCAAGTACGCAACCCGCATTAACCCCATATGAATCAAGGCTAATTTGACCTTCGCTATAGCAACAAGAGTATTACACATACCAACATTATCTTCGCGTTTTATAAGAGACAAAGCCGTTCTTATTTTCCCTGCTTTCGCCGAAGTTAAGTATAGAAAATGGTAGGCTATAAATTTTACAAAACTTTTTTTTTGTATTAGGTTTTTAATGTAACCGTTTGTTATACTAGATTTTGCATAACGCATTGAAAATATGAACGACTGTGTCTTTAATGAAGCGCGAAGAAAATGCATATATGTATAATACTCTTCCTGATATAGCGAAGGTAATATAAACCTTGATTTATAAGAGGTTCGTGCGGGTTGCATACATGCGCCTGAATCACTGGAACGGCCTCTTAATTAATGTTTGTACCGCTGTCTAGAAGTAAAACAGGGGAAAATTGCAAAAGGATTGGTATTACTCGCTAATACGTATTATTTACCTCAGCTAACATGTAGACAGTAAATGCAAGTCAATGTAACTTCTTCCTCTTCGTATGTAAATAGTAAAAACCTAACTTAAATCACAGCAACGAAAGTTGAAGCACTGGGCAACTTCAAAAACTGTTTTTGACTTTTTACTTTCACTTAGTTTTTTTTTCCTGTGATGAAAGATATCTGCACTGTCAGGAAATAGTGAAACTGACTTTAGCCTGCACTTACATGTAAACTTTGAAATCCATTCTCCTCGTTCACCGGCAAACTGTCTCACAATAGCGGGACTATTTATAATCGTGAACACAACACGGCATAACTTTCAGCTATCAATAAAATATAAAGCATCTGACCACTTCGAGCTCGATAAATACGTTTATCAAACATAACCATTCTTCGCGCCGTTTCACTTCGCGGCGAAAAAGGCGGCCGCTGACCAATACAAAATTTCTAAACTAAAAATGTCACAAATCTCTGCTACCTAACTCTAACTCACTTACACTAGCGGTTACGTGGCGGTGGCACGAACTAACTCTTTGTACACAATAAGCGGCTATAAAAAGTCACCCGCTGGAGTAGGATAGTTCACTTCAGTCAAGTGACCAGAATTTGTTGTTAACTAGGGCTTGGTAACCACCAAAAATGCTTTTCAAGGTTTTGAAATAACGGGAATAAAAAAAAACTATACGTATTTTCTACGTGATAAATATTTTACTAAATACTATATCCACAGTGCATTCTTTTCACATATCGTGTCTATAAATAAATTTAATATTTGTTTCAGTAGTAGACTGAAAGGCCAACAGTTGAACTATCGAACACAGGAAAACTATACATGGCCTTTTCCCTATAAAATGAAAACTCCCCAACACTTATTATATCCAAAAACTGTATTTTATTGGCGTCAAGGATTTTTAGTTTTGAGAATAGTGAAACGCTTTCAGTGGTTTTTAGTTCAGAGTATTTTTCATGTTTCAAATAGTGAATAGGATAGCAGAATGGTAGTAAGAAAAATTTCGCACTCCAAAAACTTGACATTTTGGCTGACCTAATATTCATAAGCGCCTAATACTGCTCGTTGAGTTGACAGCACACGGTCCTCCCAGGTGGCGACAAGAAAGCCCTGCTGCAACTGGCTGGAGGGCTGTACTGTGGCTGTTCAGAGGCCTGATTGGTCCACCAGACCACGACGTCAGAGCCGACCATCTGCCGGACCAATCAGGCCTCAGAACACCAGCAGCACAGCTAAAGATGATGGAGAATCGCGAGAATCTTAACCAGCAGCGTATTCTGCAAACCACTATAGAGTCCTCCCTCCTTGTAAGATTGGACAATAGTTATGTGGTACGGTCACATAATACTTAGGTACACAGAAGTGATATTGTTAGTAGAATGGCGAACTCAGTAACCCACGACAGCAAAATGGCTTCCCTGGGCCAGCAACATGGCGGCAATACCTCCTGCCAATCAGCGTAAGGGAGCTGCTCTGCTAGCCGGCAGCCAGGCCACTAGGAGACCTGCAGTAACATGCAGGATCTAAACAACCTCGAGCAGCCAACAAGTTCACAACCAGGCCGTATCAAATGAGCCGCGTCGTCATTGCACGTCTGTATTACCATCTAGTCTGTGATACTGTCTAAGCAGGCCTCCACAATACGTGGCCCGTAGAGATTTATACTGTCCCGCCATTAAAATGTCAGAAATAAGGGAATTTATTTTTATTGTTTTCAAAAATAATTCACTTGAAATTCCTTAAAGTTCACTCGATATAATGATTTGTTTTTGTTTGTTCGGTTAAAATGACGTCGAGTTAAAAAATCTAATATTAGGACTTTAATGTAATGTTCCTCGGCCTATGTGTTTACGGACAAACCACAGACGCACGCCAGAATTAGTATTGTCGCAGTCAAATTGTCTCTAACAAAAGCCTAGGAAATTAAAATATTACATTGAAGCGTAGCAAAAGTCAACTTTCCCCGTAGTAACATACCCTTTAAAACATAGTTTCTTGCAAAATGTACGATTGGGTGACATACGTCTGCCATAAGGTAGCTGATTGCAGACCAATAATATGCCTCAAATATTACAATAGCGGAGTTTTCTTTGCTTAGTCAAGTAGGGCAACAGCTCTACGTAAAAGCGAGAGCCAGTAATCTTTTCATAAGTTGAACATGCGTTGAAACCTAGCAAACAGTCAAGTTTCTCGCGAAAATGTTTTAAGGCAACATACCCTTGAAAACGCTGTAGTTTCTCTCAACTCGTGTGATTGGGCAACACACGTCCGTCTAACACAACGTAGCTGTCGGCAGAACATAACAGGTATCAAATATTACAATAGCGAGATTCCTATTGGCTTAGTCAAATTGGGTAGCACCTCCATGTACAACACCGAAAAAAGAGTATAGTTACAGGAACCATACTTGTATTAAAATAGGGACAACAAAACAGTTTGGTTGTTGGTAATACTCTGGACAGTTCCTTCAACAATCTGTTTTGCAGAAGTTACCATCTATTGTGTAAAAGCAACAAGGCTCTTGGTTCTTCTACAAAAAAGACTGTCGAAGGAACTGTCCATAGTAGTACCGACAACCAAATTGTTTTGTTGTCCCTATTCTAACAGAAGTATAGTACCTGCAACTATACTCTGTTTTCAGTGAAGGAAAAGCCAGTAATCTTCTGGTAAGCTGAACGTCCGTTGAAACCCAGCGAACAGTCAAATTTACCCGCAATAAACCATCATCTCTACATCGGCTCTCAGCGTAGCAGTACCGCATGGCGTTTATCACGGACGTACGGCGAGCACGGAGTATTATCACGTGGAAAATTACCGGCCGAGGTGAGGACGAGGATGGTAGGTGGATGGGGGAGGGTTATATGGGGCTATTTGTCGCACGGCAGGCTTGACACTCGACACGCCATCATATCACTGTCGACACGGTCACTTTGTCTCACGACCTCGTGGTCTCCCGCAGTCGCTCCGTCATATACGCCACTAGGCTCCTGTTGCCAACAATCCCTCCTCTCTCCCCTCCTGTAGCAGTAACACCAACCCTCACATCAAGACTATCAGTTCCTGTACTCGAGTATAGAGGCGTTTACACAGTTGAAACACGCAAGGGGGAGAGTTAGACTATTTCATTGTATTTTAGTTTTGCGTCGCAACATTTATTCAAATTGTATTATCAATATTTTCTTTTCAACAAAGCATATAATATATTTTTGGTAAATTGCTTGAAAAAATAATAATGGAATCTTTCACTAATTTGTCATGCAGAATCATTGCAAGAGAATTCTTAAAAGTTAACCCGTAATTCTTTTGCAATGATTCTACATGACAAATCAATGCAAGATTCCATTATTTGTTATGCCAAAACGTTTACCGTGAATATATCCACTCTCCCTTAAGAGGCCCGCCTACATAGCGCCTTAGCGGCAGTTCGACCTCATGGACGTGGAATTTTCCCCCACAAAAGCGGGATTGGGTCAACCCCTGTTGTGGAGGATGTTGTCTCTCGCTCTCTCTGTTGTCCTCTCGGCTCGGTCTCGCGAATCCTTCAATTTTCCACAACACTGACTGCACAATTGCGCAGGACACACATTACAAGAACAAGATTTCCTCAAAATGTTCAGTTGTTACAAAGTACAAACAGTCACGGGATCGAAAGCTAAAGGATAGATCTACTAAGGTTAAACGGTTTTAAGTAAAAATAACGACATTACACAAGCCCGAAAAGGCCCTCATTTGGAATGTTAAGGCCCTATTTTATAATTACTTAAGGAACTGATTAAACTGAAACAATTTACCCTTAGTGTGAGGTGCCTTAATATATTTTATATGTCACACACAATCTCACGACTAATATTTTCTTTGGAAAACCATTCTTCTGAACCTCTACATCACAACTTTCATGGCAGGTAGGCGGCCCCTTGTGGCCGTCTGGTTGACAGTATTTTGCTTATTCGAGGCCTAGAAGCGTGGAAGCAATAAGGACTACACAGCATGAACATCACAGCTCACACCAGCCTCTATGTGCTAGTCACTGAACTGACACGCGGTCTTCTCCCAGACAACTGCCCTCTATCAGACATACAGTGGTGACTATCGTTTAAATGGTATATTTTACACGCGTATACCATATAAAAGGTTTTGCGATAAGGTTTACATATATTAAAGAGAACATAAAAACTACAGTTTTCGGTCGCTGGAAAATATGCTTTAATGAGCAGTGGTGGACTTGTCACGGGTGTACACACAAGTGTAACGTACTTTAAATGTTATTACAAAGCGATGAGCAGTTTTATAATAACATGGTAATAGCATAATATCAGCCCATCACTAGCGGCCAAGGCAGCTGGCCACCTTAAGAGGGCGTGGTACATAATTCAACGCTAAAAGCATTTCTCTACAACTGTAGGTTTCTTGAAGCCAGTTTGCGAAAACTAAACAATAGCAATCCTAGACAATAATTTTAGCCAAAGTTTTAAACAAAATAGTTTCCAGTGTCAAAGTCAAAAAATTTGCTTGTTAAACTTCCATGCAAATAGTAAAAACCAACTGGCCTACTTAAACAAATTAACTCACTGTGAACTTACATCCCATGAGCTATGCAATACAATATTTTAAAAACCCAAAACGTAATGTTTTGAATTAAAATAAAATCGCAAAAGTACAGGAAAATTTGCAAATTCAGCAATTTTTATAAAATATAAAATCAATTCGTGAGATTTTTCCCAAAAATATTTTATTACGTGACCCATAGTATGTTATTTCACTGTGAATTATTTCTCGTACGTAAGTCAGTTTGGTTTTTACTATTTGCATGGCAGCAGAACATGCAAATTTTGACTTTGACGCACCGTTATGAGAAAACTATGAGAGCTAAAATTGCATCGTAAGAGGAAACTGCGTTAACAAGTATCGTCTACAAAACTAACACTATTTCATATAAATATAAAATTACGACTTTATCGCACTTGAACACTCTAAAGACACCATGATCATTCAAACACTGTTTCTAAATCCTCCCACATTGATGAAAACGGCCTTTTCAGACTGCCGTACTTCAAAATGTATTAACCGGATGTATATGAAACTATGATATAAACATGCACTGAACTTTGCAATAGACTTTACATCATTTAAACGATATGATCATCGTTTGAAGTCTATAGTAAAATGTACAGGCGGTAATCTTGCCCGATAGTTCAGCGCTTGACTCATTACGACGATGTGGCATTTGATGAGCGCTTCAAAGGTAGGAAACAAGTCTTCTTTTCCTGCCGATGGTTATGACATATGAGTTAAAAATTAACAAATGTAGTGAAGATATATAAATTTTATAACGCTTTAAGAATGTGATACATGTAACCTCTCAGTAGTAAAGTTTACTTTAATATTTTTAAATTGAACTTTCGACAGAAAAATAAGAATTCTAAGGTGTCGGTACTGATCCGCCTAAATGTCAACGATCTATGGTGTGTTGTGTTTCTTTAATCATTTTAATTACAGCGGATACAAATAATAATTTTACTTAAGGGGCCTGCCTACCTGCGCTTCAAATGCGTTGCGGTTAGTTACGGCAATTTTTTTTTATGAAATGATTTAACGCACATATTTGTATATCTACGAAAAGAAGATACACTTCAAATTATGTCACTATAGTTTTAAAAATTCTGCGTGTTTATTAGAAACATCACTTTCGGACCCCTCAGTACGGCCAAAAATGACTTTTCCAGACTGCCGTATCTGGAAAACTGACAATCGGATTCTAAAAACAAATCCATAGAAAAAACGTTAGGCTTTGAACTATGTTTCCCGCAAATAAACTAATGTGGTCACCGCTTTAAGTCTCATAGTAAAAGGATAATAGTGAAGCTCTTCACGCCAGCTGAGTGGCTTGCACGGAGAGGCGATAATATATTACATACGTCGGTCAACAGTAACCTTACCGCTCCTGCCTCACTGACACAAACACAGCCTGTCTAGGCAGGCCACTTAATACCATTTTCCTGTGGACTCGTGCGCGCTAAATACTTAACATTCATTTGAATATTACTTTTTGTGCAAAAAATATTGCGTGAAGAAAATTACTATTCGTCTATTCGAAACGACGTTAACTTTCACTTGCCAAAATATATTACGTTAATTTCTAACAATTTGCGTGCCAAACACATCGAAATGTAATTTTTAAAAAATTGTGAAATAAACAGTGGCGGCGATTATTGAAAGTGTTGTTAGGATCTGTGAACTAGGTCGCAATAAGGTCATCGCGAGAGCCAACGTTTTAGAGGAGATTACATTTGCCGCGTGGCCCAACTCCAAATCATCCCCCCCTTCAATTGTGCCGGGAAATTTAATTTCACTGGAAGCTTCGTCGTAAACAAGACCAATAATTAATATGCGCACTTTCCCTGAATAAAAAGGCGTAAAGATAAATTAGACGAGCGATGAATCATAAAAGACCGGAACCAACACCGCCGGGGGGAAAGTGAAGATTGTCGGCTGAACCCAGTCAACCTGCAGAACATCGTCAGCAACACGGCTTACGCTGCTTTTCAATCAACGCGGTAATTGACGAGAGTAAAATTATAATCCAGCCTATCAGCATCGAGACATCTATGATATCAGCGGGAGAAAATTCTCAGTACAACGCAATCACCGAAATGAAAGTATTTTATTCGCGTCGAATAGGTGAGCCTCAACGAGGACTTCTCCAAACTGAAGCTGTTGCAAAAAAACTCAAAATTTTTTACGTATGTACAGTTCGGTAAACGTACCAAATGTTAGTCTGTAAACTAACATTTGGAGTCTAAACGTTAGCGGTGTAAATATACAAGCCTGATACTGTTTTGTGAATGAGAGTTTGGTCAGCGCTTAACATCGAGGTCTTTAGCGTAGGTGAGGGGTGACATGAGGTGAGTATGGAGCAGCGCCGGAATGAAGGAGCTGGGTAAACTGGTTATCCCCGAGAAAACCCGCCGACCAGCGGCATCGTCCGACACGATTCCCACGTGGCAAGAATCCGGGGATCGACCCCGCCGGGAATCGAACCCGGATCGCCTTGGTGGGAGGCGAATGGTCTGACCCCTCGGCCACCGCGGCCCCTTAGAGATGACGGTTTATAGCGGGAAAACTCAGCAGTTTGCTGTGTTCCAACGCACGTTCAACTTACAAACACATTACTGCCTTTCGCTTACTGAGCCAATAAGAATCCCGCTATTGTAATATTTGATGCCTGTTATTGGTCGGCAGACGTATATCACCGAATCACATATGTTGACCGAAACTACGGCGTTTTCAAGAGTACGATGGCAAAAATTATTTTGCGACATACCATAATCTCTAATTATTTGCTTAGTGGGCTCCAAGATTTGTAAAATAAATCAAGAGACGATAGTAATATTTACAATAATATACAGTTGCTCGAGTCGTAACATATGCCTAGATAAAAACGTGAATTTGTCAGGTCGCTACAAAAATTTCGCAAAGAATTCCATCACATACAACACAATCAAACACAAATAAAAAAATAAAAAGAGAGGGAAAAACAAAAATAAATAACCAGGACACGAGATTGGAGCACACACAACTCTGTGAAAAAACTTTACAGACGTAAGAACGATCGAAACAAGGACGAAGACACGGAGCAAAGAAAAGTTTTTGCCTCACACAGTTTTCTGGGCAGTACATTGTGACGTAATAACTGAGTTTTTTCACGAATGTTACTTCATACCCTACACTAGAATTTAAAAAATTCCACGCAATCTTGTAATTATTTAAATACAAATATTTAATACACGTTTTTAAAACGGACTAAAGAGTATAGCATTTCTTAACTTCTTCTATGAAAATATTTGCTAAGTTTAAAACTAAAAACGTGGAGTGCATGCAGTAAACAATATAATGGAGTGTAGAGAGTAGCTATCGTTGAGAAAATTCAAACAACTGTTCATATCTTTTTCGATGCAATAAAAATTGTTAATGAGTTAAGTGAACTATTCATGCAACAATTATCTATTGTAAATACTCCAGTTTTTTTTTAATCTTACAAGTACATATTTCTATACGAGAAATTATTTTATAAGTTTTAGTCAGTTAAAAAAAAAAAAAAAAAAGTAGGCCTTCATGTAAAAAAATTCATTTAAAGATTTTTAAGCCTTGTGTACGTGACATTTTACATTAGATATTTGACAATTGAAATGTGTTACTTGTTGCAGTGGCTTCTGCTGGTAACCCTGGCTGTGCTGTACAATTTGGTGTTCGTGATTGGCCGATCTGTGTTCTGGGAGCTGAACAACTCTGTCCCTGCGCTGTGGCTGGGACTCGACTACACATGTGACGTCATCTACCTCTTAGATATACTCATACACGCCCACGAAGGTAAGTTAATAAGCAGCTCAACATACTTCTCAGTCCATCACAATATTGGTACAGGGTACCTGGATACTAGACTGCACACACTATCCAACATACATGAGCAAAGAATGGAAAAATTCGCGGGTTCGCCAGGGACGAATCTAAGCTTTCCTTCTCCCGGGGCAAGAATTGTGAATAGCCTCCCCCTCCTCCTTCCCCCCCCCTTTTTTTCATCAGTTCAGTCAGCCCAACAGTAATAAACGTACCTTGCATCATAAGTTGTTTTGAGCTCGGGTAAATAACACTATAACATTTTAGTAGAAATACATAAAACCTGTCATTAATATTTATTATATTATATAATAATTATTGTGATGCAGTCGTATATGCAGCAGAGAAGCATCTTCAAATTATTTTATACTAAGTGGTTCATAGAAACAGCCCAGATGAGCAATGGATGCACGTAAAGAAAGTTTTAATAATTTAGATGAATTAACTGTTATGGTGCGTAGACAAATTACATTACAGCGTCACTCTAACCCGGCGCTTGGGGCAGTCTTCCCCCTCCCCCGGCCTCCCCTAGATCAACCCCTGTGGTTCACTGCCCTATAGGCTAGACTCCAAGAATATATGTATACTGAGTCAGGCAACAACTGCTTACCTTCTACTTGATACAACAGTTGTACCACGCTACTGGGCCTGCAATTAGTTGCTGTTTATTACTCACCCACCGCCCTCTAAGACGTGTCAAACACGAGACAATACCTCAATTACGAAAGAGACATGAATTTACAGTTGTGCGAGACCTAGCCAATAACAAAATGGTCATTTGTTATGTCCGCTGCCACAGTATATCAGACTTTTTCTACGTAGGTACCTATCGTCGTCTATATTATTATGATACAATTATACGCGTAATTTTCGCCCAAACTGCTACTATCTGCCATGTAGACCTAAAGAGTCAGTGGACCGGACCTTTGAACCGCTGTAGCGTGGCACGGAAAGTATTGTTTCTTGCAGGACTACTAAAAATTAGTTAAAATAAAACACCCAGTGAGCCAAACATCCATCATTTGACAGGCTTCTCAACAAAGAGCTAGTACAAGACCTTCATATTTTATACCATACACATGTCCATTAAAATAAAGAACATTTTCTGATTTGACAGGCTTGTCAACAAAGAGCTAGTACAAGACCTTCATATTTTATACCATACACATGTCCATTAAAATAAAGAACATTTTCTGATAAACAAAAAGCAATGCACAAACTACAGTTATTACTTATAGAAATGAAAGTGATAGTTTTTATTGACCTCCAACAAAATGTTTCCAATGCGTTTATTTACGGAAATAAGACAATTCAAACTGTGTCGCTATTATTTAAAAGTGCCGTTCGCTAACTGAAAACGTTATTACCAAGCTCCACAAAAGTATTAAAATGACTTTCACGTTCCTGTAGCTGAGAAAATAAAAACCGTAATAGTAAAATATAATAGTTTAATCCTGCATTGGACTTTACCACAAACTTCCCACAAATAAAATAACAGGGTCATCGCTTGTAGTCCCATTAGAAAACGGTTTCTACGAAAACTCTGTACGCCAGTTTAGTTCTTCGCGCCTAGAGGCGATGAGGCGTTCGACGGACGTGTTATGTTCGACTTTTCGACTTCTCCGTTTCCGTGCCTCAAACAAATTAGTGTCCACTAGCACTTAAGAGGGCGTGGTACGTAATTCAACGCTAAAAGTATTAATCTATAACTGTTGGTTTCTTGAAGCCAATTTGCGAAAATTAAACAATAGCAATCCTAGGCAATAGTTTTAGCCAACGTTATAAACAAAATTGTTTCCAGTGTTACGAACTTCTGAGGCACAATCTCTGACGACGGAACCTCGTGTATTTAACTGCGGCGCAAGAGATCACACGTAACGAATTAGTAATTCTGGATAAATATTTACTCACAAAGTTGGCAAAAACCATTATCTAGGATTTTCATTGAATATTTTATCATATTGGCTTCGAAAAAAGCGTAGAAATCAATTGATGTTTTCAGCGTTTATTTATCTACCACACACTCTTAACAGTACTTTCAAACAGTTCTTGCCTGAGTATTTAATACGGAATGGGTGAAAAGTTTACCATGAGTGATATAGGTGATTCGGAATAAAGTGAACACTAAAAAAAGCCCTGATTAATTTCTATTTTCTGCCAGTTTATATCTTTCCGCTACATGTAAACATCAACATTGCCACGTGCTTTTATTTACATAGTCTTGTACAATGTTTACATTTACGTTACAGTGCTCCGATAAATTTTAGCTACAATATGTACTCATTAAATGCACGG